>JAOTQJ010161667.1:51769-70684 GCA_025642045.1 Solanum sejunctum | reverse complement strand
GATAACTAAATCTCTAATCGGGGGGGGGGGGGAAGGGTTTGTGATTCAAGAAAAAAATAAAATGAACACTATACTGTGATGCAGAAAAATACTAGTTTTAGGGACAACTTGGGAATTGTGTTTCCCATGGTTCTTTGACTCGATTACCCTAATTAACACAACTACAATTGGAGATTCGCATGTAGGATGGTTACTTAGGTTCTTCCATCCCTCTTGTGAAGGTAAAGGTCGAATTTCACCATGGCGCTTGGTCAACTACCATGGCGTGCCAACTAACCATTACCTATTGTCCAAATCAACCTCTTCTTGGTCAGGTTTGGTTGATTATGCGAGAATACATCAATTGAATTCTGTCATCTACTTCCCTTTTCTTATTTGTCACTACCTTGGTCGAGATCGTGATAGTAGGCGTGGTTTGGTGTTGTCCATCACCAAACAAAAATAATAATAAAGGGAAGTAGACAATATATGCAAAACTACAATCATAGGAATACAATTAACCTGGGTTATCTAAAGTCAAATACCCATGGTTCCCACAACCCTAGGTTGTGGGTGCTTAGCTACTCATGACTAAGGCAAAACTAACAAAAATGAAAATGAAAGACATGATTGAGAATTTTATCCAAGGCAATGTTGATTGAAGACACCACAAGTTGCAAACCACAAGCTTGATAGATTGATAATATGCACAAAGCAAGGTTTACAATCCCTAAAATAGGGTTTTCCAAGAGAAAAAGATAATCTAAGCTAAAAATCTAAAAGTTTCTTTGAGAGTATATTCAAAGATGATATCCTCTTCTCTATTTTGAATAAACCCTAACAAAACACTAACTCAAACTATATATAGTGTTTAAAAAATAACCCTAAAAAGTACACAGAAAAGATAGCTGACAGCTGGTACGCCTTAAAGGTACGACTCATAGGATGGCCTATGAGTCGTAATCGGGGTCTCATATCAAGTTCTTGGCATCTTGGACTCAACTAGTACGACCTATTAGTATGAGTCTAGCCTAAGTGACGACTCGTATACTCCTTGTAGTCTAGGCCTTCAGTTTTTGGTCCAACATTTTGGATCTCTAGTTACTGCTATGAGTTCACCTATACAAGTTGTAGTAAAACTTACGATTCGTAGAATGGCCTCGTATGGGTAACCTCCAGTTAGCCGATTTCTGATTTTTAGTCTATATTTCTTGTGATGACTATACCTTAGAACTCGTATATTGGGCTACAACTCGTAGGTGAGCTCATATGTCTTATGCTTCAGCAAAATCTGTAATTTTTCTCCAAAATCATGCCAACCTAACTTTTCTGTAAGAACAACACAAAAACACATAAAAAAACCACACAAAGTTGCATTAAAAACTTATAGAATCCCTTGTCTTAGGCATCAAATGTGCTATATTTTGACAACACATCAACATCCTCAACTTAGAATTGTTGCTTGTCCTCAAGCGACGACTTAATCTACACAGACAATGAGAAATACATAATAATTATACCAATGACATGTACATCTTTCACTCTAATCTAGGTACCCAACTATCATTTTAAAAAACAGATTGTAAAATTATTGAGCATAACAAAAACATGATGATTAATCTGACAGCTCAACTATGATAAGCTAAGGATCATCAACTATCCACAATCACTGGTACAACTATATACTAATCAAGTAGTGCAAATGCCCTCATAAAAAAGAAGTCCCTCTTACTCACTTAAGAAGCATTTAGTATTTAGGGACTGAGGAAGCCTTCTCACTCTCACAATTGAAATTCATACACATTGACTAACACCATAGGCTTGCCTCTATACTCATCTTCTAGCTTGGTGATAAAGTGGATTTGGATCACTTCAGGACTTATAGGCTTGTAACATAGGTTCAGTGGGCTTTCCTATGGCATTTTAGGTAAGTAGTGACTAAAAGTTATCCTTGAACCATGTTTACCAAAACTTTTTGCTTTCATAACCCAACCCTTTTTATTAAATCCACCCTTATTCTCTTGTTTCAAACTTTTTCTCGAGTGCTTTCTTTCGATTTTCAGCTGCGCCTTATCTCTGAACTCAATTCTTGCTACTTTTTATTAATTCAAGGCACTTTTCTTTTTTTTTCTTCATTCGGCTCATGATTTTTCATTTCTTTCTTTATTTCCCAACTAACCACCTCATTGTCATTACTTTACCACAATAAGAGCCAAAATTAAGGGCCACCCTCAACTTAGGCTTTTAGCCTGAGGTGAAGTACATAATATCCATTCCCCAAACCAGGGACACAATTTGTAGCCACTCTCAACTTAGGCTTTTAGAATCTATTAAGGTTCACATGTTCAAGGATAGACCAGGGGTAATATCAAGGTATTTCATCAAATAAGGTTAAGCTAGCAAGGTGTTAAGAAAGAATGAGTACATATAAAGCTCAAAAATTTGGCACAGGGGATTCACTCACTCCTTTGGTGGGTCAGGCTAAAAGTGGGTCCACTCAAAGAACAAAGGCCTAAGATCCTTTCACATCAACCACATTACCAACCTGGTCTTAGAGTACTAAGGCAAGTTCTGAGTCCATACAAGATGCATGAATGAGGTAAATTAATCTCACAACACATATGGAATTGCACCCATAATCAAGTATAGACTCACAGGTCATGCTTCAAGCCTCAGCTTACCTTTACATTATCAGAACAAACATCACTAGATCATCAACATGCATGAGTGCATCAATAATCACAATCTCAAAAATTTGGAGGGTACCCAATTTTTTAGATCATGCAAAAAGCATTTAAAGACTATGTGTATGCCAACAAATAACACTACTATGAATTTACACATTATCTACACTACCTAAACATGCTGGTTCAATAGAAAAGTAAACATCTACAAGGAAAAAGAATCACGACATGAAAATCTTTGGATCGAAAATAGGGGAAGTTATGGACTCGAGGTTATTCAGACTTCACCTTAACATCCCACACCCTACCAAAATAAGATACTTTATCCTCAAGGTGCGAACACATAGAAGAGGTACAAGGGGCATACCTTGGGTTACCTCCTAGGAAGCGCCTGATTTATTATCGCGGTACAATAGTAAGCTTTTGTGCTTATGCCTCCTTAAGGTCCTAGTCTTCCACTGTCTTCATTTCTTCCATGTCACTTATGTACAATTTGACCCTCTATCCATTGACTTTGAAAGTCTTACCATCCCTATTTTCTAACTTAATGGCTCCATAACTCAAAATGAGTACGACTCTGAAAGGCCCCACCTACTTAGATCTTAGTTTCCCAGGAAACCACCTGAACCTAGAGTTATAAAGCAAGACCAAGTCTCCTAGAGCAAATTGGCAATTTTCAATTCAGCGATCATGCTAAGCTTTCATTCATTGCTTGTATATGGTGGAGGTCTCATATATATGCAGCTAAAACTCATCAGGCTTATTTATTTGCATTAATCTGGATGTTGATACTTCATTCGAGTCTAGATTCAACTTCTTCAGTGTCCATAGTGCCTTGTGCTCAAGCTCAACTAGTAGGTGACGAGGTTTCCCAAACACCAATTAACAAGGGGACATTCTAATTGGAGTTTCGAAAGCTATGCAATAGGCCCATAAAGCATTATCCAACTTCCTTGACCAATCAATGCGATTTACACTCGCTATTTTTGGATAAGATTTACTTTATATCGCTATTTGATACTTCTATCTATCCACTTGTTTGAGGATGGTATAGGGTTGCCACTTGGTGCTTCACCATATCTTTCAAGGAGAGCTTTGAACAGTTAGTTGTAAAAATGAGAACCTCCATCATTGATGATTTTCTGAGGTGTATCAAACTTGGAAAAGATGTTTCTCTAGAGAAACCCAGTAACACTTTTACCTTCACTGTTCGGTAGGGATACAGCCTCCACCCATTTAGAGGCATAATCAACTGCAACCAAAATGTACTTATTACCCTAAGAGCTTACAAAGTGTCCCATAAAGTCAATGCCCCAAACTTCGAATAGTTCTATCACCAAAACAAGATTTAGAGGAAGTTCGTGCCTTTGTCAGACACCGCCTTCTAGTTGACATCTATCACAAGACTTTACATAATCATAGGTGTCTTGATGTATAGACCGCCAATAGTAACCACATTGTAACACCTTGTAAGCAGTTCAAGCTCCACTATGATGGCCACCTACCAATGAAGAGTGGTATACTTCAAGAATACTCGTCATTTCAATTTCTGGGACATATCTAGGAATGATACCATCTGCACAAACTCAAAACAGATATGGCTCATCCCAGAAGAACTTTTTTAAATCATGCATAAACTTGCAATATTAATGGGTGTTTAGATCTGGAGGTACTATATCACTCACCAACTAGTTGGCATAGTCTGCAAGCCAAGGTATAAAATCATATGAGGCTGTCAAAACTCTCTCATTGGGGAATGAATCATTGATGTCAAGTACATCATCAAAATTTACCATAACTTCATCTTCCAATCTAGAAAGATGGTCTGTTACGTGGTTTTCTATCCCCTTTCTATCAATCATATCAAAATTGAATTCTTGCAAGAGGAGTACCCATTTGATCAGTCTTGCTTTTGCATCCTTTTTACCCATTAGGTATTTAAGCATTGCATAGTCTGTGTGCACGATCACCTTAGCTCCCAACAAGTATGAACAAAATTTTTCAAAGGCAAAAACTAAGGCAAGCAATTCTTGCTTGGTGATTGTATAGTTTTTTTGGACCACATTTAATGCTTTGCTAGCATAATAGATCGGATGCAAAATTCTCTCCCTTCGCTGCCCCAACACTACACCTAGCACAACCCTGCTTGGATCACACATTAGCTGAAATGGCTGTGACCAATTCGGAGCCATAATAATGGGTGCCATAGCCAACCTTCTTTTCAATTCTTCGAAGGCACGCATGCATGTATCATCAAACATAAACTTAGCATCTTTCTCTAGAAACTTACACAAGGGTTGTGAAATTTTGGAAAAATCCTTTATGAAGTGGCGGTAAAATCCTGCGTGGCCTAGAAAGCTCTTGACACCTTTTACAAAAATTGGTGGAGGCAGTTACTCGATAATTTTAATTTTTGCTTTATCCACCTCAATTTCCTTACTTGAAATTCTGTGACCAAGTATAATGCCTTCTTTGACCATAAAATGACATTTCTCCCAATTTAGCACAAAGTGACTCTCAGCACACCTCTACAGAACATCATGCAAATGTAACAGACATTCTTCAAAGGACTGGCCAACAATACTAAACTCTTCCATGAACACCTCAATAGTATTTTCAACTATGTCCAAGAAGATATACATCATGAATCTTTGAAATGTGGCTGGAGCATTACATAATCCGAAAGGCATTCTCTTAAATGCAAAGGTACCATATGGGCATGTGAAAGTTGTCTTTTCTTGATCCTCAGGCATTATAACAGTTTGGTTATACTCGAATTATCCGTCAAGAAAATAATACCATCCCTTCTCTGCTAGTCTGTCAAATATTTGATCCATGAAGGGCATAGAGAAATGATATTTCTTAGTAAAAGCATTGAGTTTCCTGTAGTCCATACACACTCTCCACCTAGTGACCGAATGCATGGGGATAAATTCATTCTTTGCATTAGGCACCACTGTGATACCATTTTTTTAGAACACAATGCACTGGATTAACCCATTCACTATCGACAATCAGGTAGATCACTCCTGAGTCTAACCAGTTGATGGTTTCTTTTTGCACATCCTTTTGCATTAGAGGGTTCAACTATCTTTCATGCTCAATGCTAGGCTTGTAATGTATGTATAGCCAAAAATGGAAGTCAGCTGTCTTTGCTACATGCTAGGCTTGTAATCCTTGACCAGTTTAATCTTATGAGTACATATCCCAGGAGGTATGCCTATGATGTCTACAATTGTCCACCCAATGACCCTCTTAAATTACTTGAGAATGGAGATGAGGGCCTCTGTTTGGGCTTCGCTCAAGTCAACTGCAATTATGACAGGCAAAGTACTATTCTCTCCAATGTATGCATATTTCAGATGTACTAGTAGTGCCTTTAACTTTAATTCTAATGGGACTTCTATGGAAGGCTTCGTAGGTGGCCTTTCCCTATTTCACAAGTCTAAATCTAACTTGGCCTATTGCCTAGGCCCAAATGACACCCCAAGAGCATTCACTAATTTCTCATAATTAGGTATGCTGTCATCATTGAAATTTATCAACACAGCTGCCAAAGGTCCAACTCCCAACCTCAACTCATCTAGGATCTCCACTTCATCATCCTCACTCATTTCGATCATTGATACAACCTAGAACTCGCAACTTCTTCTATCTGGTTGGCCCACTTGAAATACAACTACCTCTTCACCAAACCTGAAGGTAAGCAGACTCTTTTCCATATCAATTAATGCTCTCTTGTGGCTAAGAAGGGTCTTCCGAAGATGATAGGAACTACAAAAATGACTTCATAGTCATGTATGACAAAATCTGTGAGAAATATAAATTATTCTACCCTGACCAACACATCATAAAGTAGCCCATAGGCTTCTTAACTATTTTATCTGCCATTAACAACTGCATCTTTGTAGGAACAAGGTTGCCCAAACCAAGCTTTCTTAATGGCAAGAGGTATTAAATTGATGCTAGCTCACAAGTCACATAGTGCTATAGGAAATGCAAGTTTTCCAACTATGCATGGTATAGTGAATGCACCCGAATCTTCATGCTTTTGCACCAAAGACTTCATAGTGATAGTGATGCAATGTTAAAAATTTTGGGAGAGGTTTTGGCTAACTCTATGTTTCTTCTCGACCAAATCTTTCATCCACTTCGCGTATCCCAACATCCTCTCAAGAGCCTCAACTAAAGGGAAGTCCATTGATAATTTCTTAAGCATCGCCAAGAACTGTTCAAAATTACCTTCCTCTTTTCTCTTCCCAAGCCCTTGGGGAAAAGGTGGTGGGGGCCTTCGAAAGATTTTATATTTCTTTGGTTGCTCGTTTGCGTTGTACACTTTAATCTACTCCTTTACCCTCTTTCTGTGGCTTCCATATCCAACCATCAGCGTAGGAGGATCAATAGTGCTTTGTCCACTCTGAGTCATGACTACCATGCAATGCCCTTCATTCTCAGGATTTTGAACTATGTTGCTTGGTAATGTGCCCTTTTGGATTTGATTCAACTGTGAAGAAATTTGCCCGAATTGTTGGTCCAATTATTTAATTGCCACTGAGTGAGACTCTATTTTATGATTAATTCTTGAGATATCCATCTTCATTCCTTTGAAAGTCTTATCATGGTGATTGACTCTCTTCAACAACTTGTCAAACATCTCTTCGATCCTAGAGTTACTTGACCTGGCATCACGAATGTGAGGTGGCACATAAGGACCATCCTGTAGCCATCTCTTCTTCCCTATTTGGGAACTAACACTCTCTCTCTTTAATAGTATCTACCTTGTCTGTCTTTATATGCCCTATCTTGGTTGAAGTTCCGACCTTGATTCCTGGACCCTTGCCTCCTATAGTCCAAATTGGACCCTTGGGGGTTGTTTTGGAAACCCGCTGCTTGATTGCTTACAAAACATGCATCCTCATCAAAGAATGGATCTTCATACATAGGAGCCTTTGGAGGTTAATGGGTTACCACTTGAATACTTGCTTGGTTTTACTTTAAAACCAAGTTCATCCTTGTGAGAAGTTGAGCAAGTTGCTCTATGATTTACTCATTGACCTTTGCTTGCTCATTGTTGGTGTTGACTGTAGAAGAAGTCTTCATCGTACCTTGCTCTCGTTGACCCCATGCTCTATTAGTTTTAACCACTTGCTCCATGCTTGTGGCTATAGATGAAAAAGGTTGGTCAAAGGAACATGCCTCCCATGATTGTGTCAGCACAAGCTTGACTATTCTCATCCTGTGCCCGATAGGAAATCTCAACTAACGCATCATAAATAATCTTATAATCGGGGACCATCCTCAAGCATTTGGTAAATCTCTCTTATGTTGTGCTAATAGAGTCACCCGATAATTACTTAAAGTTGTTTATTTGGTCCTTGAACTTCAAATTCTTAGATCTTGGGAAATATCTTTCAAGGAATACTCTCTATCGCTCAGACCAACTTATTATGGTACTCGAAGGAAGCTCGAGCAACCATGCAGCTGCATTGCCAGTCAATGATAGTGGAAACACTCTTAAACCAATAGTGTCAAGAGAAAGATTTTGTGTCCCCATGACTCTCTTGCAAATAAATACCACATTTTGGAGATGATGGTGGAGGTCCTCTGAAGGTAGCCTTGTGAATAATCCACTTTTTTGGAGCATCTGGAGCTACCTACTTGATATCGCTAACTTAGCATCTGCCGGTAAAGGAGGCAATACTATAGGGTAGCATCCACGGCGATAGGGTTCAGTCGATACTGATTCCATTCATAAGTGTCTTCACTGAAGTCCCTAAGTTATGGCTTGTTATCCCTTGGTGGTGGATTCTCCTCTCTTCCTATTTTCTCATTCATATTCATATACTCCTCAATCGTGATATCCTCATTCACTTGAGCCATTCTTCTAACGAGTCGGTGGATCTCCCAATTGATCGAAGCTAAGGGATTGCCTTGGCTCCTTGTGTTGGGCATACAACCTAGTACACCCTGCAATTAAAATCAAACAACAAAAACAAAAGTAAAATACACAAGACTCTAGAAATTAATACTAGAACTAACTAATAGTGAAATCAAGTCAAAACCTAATTGTATTCCCCGACAACGGTACCATAATTTTTGATGATGTTCACGATCCTATATGAAAGCAATCGCTGTCAGCAATCAACCTAATCGAAGGTTAGGGTCGAATCCATAGGGAATACAGGGTTTGACTATGAGAAGTCAGTATCAATCATTTTAAGTATCGACAACTAAAATCTCTAATCAGGAAGGGGGTTGTGATTCAAGAACAAAATAAAATGAACCTATATTACAATGAGGAAAAACACTCAATTTTAGGGACAACTTGGGAATTATGTTCCCCATGGTCCTTTGACTCAATTATCATAGGTAACATAACTACAATTGGAGATTCACATGAAGGACGATAACTTAGGTTCTTCAAGTCCTCTTGTGAAGGTAAAGGTCAAATGTCACTATAGCACTTGGTCAGCTACCATGGCGTGCCAACTAACCATTACTTATAGTTTTAGTCAACCTCCCCTTGGTCAGGTTTGGTTGATTAGATGAGAACACATCAATCAAATTCTGTCCTTTACTTCCCTTTTCCTATTCATCACCACCTTGGTCGGAATCGTGATAGTAGGCGGGGTTTAGTGTTGGCCACCACCAAACAACAATTATATTAAAGCAAAGTAGACAATACATGCGAACCACTAACCATAGAAATGCAATAAACCTAGGTTATCTTAAGTAAAATATCCTTGGTTCCCACAACCCCATGTTATGGTTGCTTAGCGACTCATGGCTAAGGTAAAACGAACAAAAATGCAAATGAAAGATATGATTGAGAATTTTGTCCAAGAAAATAAAGGTTAAAGATACCACAAGTTGTAAATCATAATCTTTATAGATTGATAATAAGAACAAAGCAAGGTTTACAATCCCCAAAATAGGGTTTTCTAAGAGAAAAATATAATCTATGCTAAAAACCTAAATGTTTCTTTGAGAGTATATTCAAAGATAATATTCTCTTCTCTATTTCGAATCTCCCTAATAAAATCCTAAATTAAACTATATATAGTATTTATAAAATAACCCTAAAAATTACACAGAAAGATAACTGGCAGCTGGTACACCTCCTAGGTACGGCTCATATGATGGCCTACGAGTCATAATTAGGATCTTGCATCAGGTTTTTAGCATCTTAGACTTAACTGGTACAACCCACTGCTATGAGTGATAGCTTAGGCTATGATGCATATACTCCTCTTGTATTCAGTTTTTGGTTTAACATTTTGGCTCTCTAATTCCTGCTACGAGTCCATCTATACAAGTCTTAATAGATTTATGAATTTTGGTCTCTGTTTCTTGCTACGACCATACCCTACGACTCGTAGCTTGGGTTATGACTCGTAGGTGAGCTCATATGTCTTATGCTTTAGCAAAATCTATAATGTTTCTCCAAAATCATGCCAACCTAACTTTTCTGCAAGAATAACACAAAACAAATAAAATCATACAAAGTCGCATTAAGAACTTACAGAATCCCTTATTTTATACATTACATGTGTTGTATTTTGATAGCACATCATAAAGTTATGATTGTTTTGCTATGTTTTGAGTTCTAACTCTGGGATCTATTGTAAGATTTGATAAAGGGTTTTGATGTATATTGCTTAAGGGTGTTGTAAGATGTTGATTGATGGTTTTACAATGGATTTTCTTGGATGATTTCATCTATATATTTCATGGTTTTATACTAGCATTACACACCCACCAAGTGTTTGATAAAATATCTGGTTAGGGTTTCTTGAGGAATTGAAGGCCCAATGCATGTCTTATGAGTTGAATGGTGTTATGATGATTATGTGATGACTTCACGATGATGATGATAGGGATGTCTATACGAGTTGTTTCATGGGAAGGTACTTATAGGGTTGCATGTAGATTGTTGGGTTCTTATGTTTGTTGTGTTCTTGAGCAAATGATGAGTTCTTTCTTGATGATTGAAATGTAATGGTTTGATGAGCTAGTTCTATGATTCCTATCGAAAAGGCCATGCCATAAGGTAGAGTGGTTAATGATTCCTACCATAAAGGCCATGCCATAAGGTAGAGTGTTTAACAATTCCTACCGAAGAGACCATAATGTAAGGTATGGACACCCTACCTAAAAGGCCATGTTGTATGGTAGAATAGCTAATTGTTCCTACCAAAAAGATTATATCATAAGGTATGGACACCCTATTGAAAAGGCTATTCTATAAGGTAGAATAGCTAATTCTGCCTACTGAAAATATTATATCGTAAGGTATGGATATCCCATCAAAAAGGCCATAGCATAAGGTAGAAAGACTGAAAGTTCCCACTGTAAAGGTCATATCATAAGGTATGGATATTCTATCAAAAAGACTATGTCACAAGATAGAATGAATCATGTTTCCTATCCAAAAGATGATATCATAAAGTAGGAGATGTCTTATACTACCTACCAAAAAGACTATGTCATATAGTAGGAGTATTGATAACACTCTCCAAAAAGGTTATACCATAAGGTTAGTGAGGGCCATTTAGCCCATTTCATGAAGGTTAATACAAAGGGCTTTTTGTATGTTTCTCATATTCAGTTTATATTCCTTGATCATGATTTCCTAACATGTTTTACCTTAACCATTGAGGATGCATATCATATTGATGTTATACCTATCTTTGCTTATGATTATGCATTTCAATTATGTTGTCTATCCCTTGATAGAATTGCATCCCACATACCTAGTACATTCAAATGTACTACGTATACTCTATGCCTATACGATGTCACCATATAGGAACTGGAGCCCTACTTGAGCATCCTCCTCTACGTGGTTAGTACGACTCCACTCAAGCTTGTTGGTGAGTCCTCCATTCCGGGGATAATAATTATGATCTCTTGCTATATATTAAAACTTTTTCTCTTTTGATTATATTTTGACTATGAGGGTGAGCCTGGTTGCTTTGTCTTGGCCCCTGTTCTTATCTTTATGTAGTAGAGGTGTTGTTGGACATATGGTGTATCTATCTTATGAGGCTTGACTCTATTGTCTTTCGTTGCTTATGATATGAGAGGTTCCCTTAGTCTCGATTTCCCCTTATTTATGCTTATCTTTTATTATCATTTTAAGGTTTTCATGACCAAGGATGTGTAATGATATGTTATGAGTCTTGTTTGGGGTTCTTTTGGGTTCCCTATTGGCCGATCACATCTAGGCCCTAGGCTTGGGTCGTGATAAAAAGATTTTATGATGTTATGTGATCCAATAAATTCTAAATTATAAATTCATGTTAAGTTCATTACTAAGTGTTTAAAGTGTATTGTATATAGTTGAAGGTCATAAGTGACCTCCCAAATCAAGCCAAATTCAAAAATATTTCTATCAGCTAATTTTCGGTATGAGTTCCGATAAGGGTCAAGTTCAAATGTCCGCATCTATCAGTATATATAGAGTTAGATGATCCATTACCTATCAAATGAAAGGTTTTTGAGTACTATTTCCAATGCCACTAATTTCCCTTATTCAAAGTTTGAAGTAAAACATTATGGCCATTTCACTAGAGCATATCTAGACAATGCAATTCAATGACCAGACTATCAATTCGAAAATTCTCCGAATGCATTTGGTACATCACCAATTGATCTATCGATTGGACTCGAAAACCTCCAAAAGCTATAATTTTAGGAGATCTAAAGCTCTTATTGAGCGGTTCTATGAATGGTTCAGCAATGACACCTTTAGACTGTCGATTTGGTTGACAAAAGTAATTAAAAGGTCTTTTTTTCTTCAATTTTTATGATTTTATTACATTCCCAGAAGGATATTTTTGACCTTTTTCCCTCGATCAACTTCCCTACGCATAGTCTATAGCCTAATAACCTTCCCATTCATGTATAACCCCTAGACTAATCATTTTCTCACGTTATAAATTCTCCAACAAAGAAGCTAGGGTTCTTCATCTTCAAGCTTCAGTCTAATATGCTGAGTAAGTGCTAAAAATATAGATTAAGTTCTTCCATGTGTCCCTTAGATATGATTGATTTGATTGTGAATTATTTGAGCCACCTTTGAATATTTTCTTGAGATTTTTTCTAAATCCTAAAATATCCTTACATGCCATTAAATGATTGATATTTCTCACAAATTAGTTTGTTGAACTAATGATTTGCATCTTTCACCACATAAACCCTAGCTATATGTCATTTAAGCTTGAATGTCTAGATACATTAATTGGGACTAGAAGCATGAATTCTGAAATTTATAAATGTGAATGGTATTAAATATTATGTAACCTTAATGGGACTAGACCTCCATTTGTATTCATAACTTGAACACAAATGATTGATTGGAACTAAGTGATGCCATAAAAGTTGTAAGGACTCGGACCTCGTGAGACCTTATCGATGCTTAAAATCAACTTTTGGAGGTTTGTGACCCATAGGGTGCTTGTGCATGGCTTTGCATGTCTTAAAAAGTTATCTTAGGCTTGGTGGCCCTCTATGGCATATCGTACGAGCCGTGGTCCTCACCACAGGCCGTGTAAGGGGCTCTTAGTAGGTGCCCCATCCTTCAAGCCAAGAATTTTGCTAAGGCAGCCACTAGGAGACCCTGTATGTGTCGTGCATCCCACCATAAGCTGTGGTAGGGATCTAGTGCAACATACCACGAGCTGTGGTGAGGTGTCTCAGAAAGCCCTCTCCCCAAAATATGATTCTAAGTATAAAATTATCATCTTTAAACTTGGGTAATTTGTATAGACTATTGTATGATTAGTGCACCATTGTATGGACCTTGAAGCCTTCAGTGGAAATGTCCTTAGTATGAAATTTAGTGTCAGAAGACCCCTATCACAGACCCTTATATGGTTCGTGGTGCCTTGCACGGGCCGTGGTGCCTTACCATGAGACCCCTGGGAACTTTTTAATGCTCACTTCATTAATGAGTTTCTCATAATTTTGATTATTTTTAAGGATCTTTTGTGACTTTCTAACCTATCCTGAACCCCTGAAAAGACTGACACTCCTTCGTCCTTATTCAATTTCATTCATTACACTTAAAACCCTAAACATTTCTCTCTTCTAAAAAATCCTTTTAAGTGTGACATTGAAGATTCAACTTGGGAATTCAAGGAGGGCCTTCTTCTCAAATCAATTTCTTCTTAATTCTTCTAGTTATCTAGGGTATGAAGGATTGATTCATGATCCTTTTCAATCATGAATACCCCAAGATTTCTTGCTTCTTAATTTATGAATTTCAAGCTTACTTTGGATATGGGTCCTTTAAGTGTTGATTTGATTAAACTGAGATATGGGCTATATTTAATTGATGTCTTAAAAGTGATTTAAACCTTATTATATTGAGTTACATTGATATTATAAAGGTTTGAATATGCATGTCCCTTTAAATATTGAAATTATGCATAGTATATTTTAATTGATGATTTCTTGAAGGATTTGCTATGATTTCATTATATTATTGATGATTTTATTATGAACTCCTAGTACGCATGTTATTCATTCCTACCGTATAGGCATATACATGCATAAAATATTGATTTTCATGAAGTTTATGATGTGGGTTATTACCCAAATATGATTATGACTATGATTTCAAGGAAAGTATGATTACGACATGACATGTGATCACATAATGTCTATGATATGACTGTTTGGGCAATTATGGGTGTTTTCACCAACTTGTACAATTATGAATGAGTTATTCCTATGAATGAAAATATGACATGAAGAATGATTTGACATTTTACCCCAAGTATGCATTATTATGAAATATGATTTGGCCTTTTAGCCTAAGTGTCATGACCCAAGCCTAGGGCCAAGACGTGACACGACGAATGGGAACCCGAAGGAACCCAAACAAGCCTCTTAGCATATCAATCACACATACATTGTCATAAAAGCAAAGTAAACAATATCAAGAGGTAATAAAGAGGGATAAAGGGACTAAGCGAAGTGTTTAATAGCATAAAGTATAGAATACTCAAGAGTCAAGATCATAGCATGAATACATTAATTGTTCCAACATCAACTCTAAACATAGATTGGAGCGGGGGCCATGACACTCTCTAGGCTCACCCTCATAGTATCAAGAGTTCAACATAAAAAAATAGTAATGACAAGAGTAGCATAGATAGTGTCCTCGAACTTGAGGACTCACCAAAGACTATCTTTAAGATGTCAAATCTAGCCACGCGGAGGATGATCATAAGGAGCCCCGATTCCTACATGATAACATCATAAATGCATAGAGTATGCATTAGTACGTTTGACTGTACTAAGCATGTAGGATGTAATGCAACAAAAGATAGAAAACACAGTCAAAATGTATAATAATAGGCAATAGATAGGGAAAATCTCAATATGGCATGCATGATTAGTGCTTGAAATAAAACATGCTTATAAATCATTCAACTTGTATAGATCATAATATATAAGTGTGGGAAGAGACCTTAACCAACATAGAATAAGACCAAGTGAGCCACAACTTGGAATCCCAATAATTATCCCTCATCTATAAAGAGGTGGTCTACTTGCCAAGGTAAACCATATTTCACCTTATGGGAGCCTGTCCCATTTTGAAGAAGTAACCTTTCTTATGGGAGCCCATACCATTCGAAAAGGATTTCATGAGTAACTTCAACTTATGAGAGCTCATCCCATTTTAGGAAGAACTTCAATAGAAATTGCACTTAATAGATCCACTAGCATTGCAAGGGTATAACATAGTCCTATGGTGGAACATAGTTCAAGGAAAGAGAGAAAACCCTGTATCTATCAATACTAAGCGTAATCCCATGGAATAATTGAAATAATCATAACTTTAATAACTTATGAGAAACTTAGAATCATGACATGAGTAGCTCGTAAACATCCTTGACCTCTAATGGTGAGCCCAACTTCAAAACATAAGAATAGATCATCATTAAACATTACCCTTCCATTAAGATCAAAAGGCTCACAGGAGGTATAATCTTTGAAAAAAGGCTTAGCTTCATACTTGCATAATCATAGATAATTTCATGAATTCATAATATACTTGATAGTCCATATTTATCATGAAGGCACTTGACTTGTAAAACATGTACATATCTTGAAAATTCTTAACTTGGCATTTCATCAAACATTTGGTGGGCACATATAAGGACATGTTCAAATCATGCAAAATACAAGAGTATAGATTAGAAAATAGTGAAATCAATACATCTTAGAATCATGTAAATCATTCCACCAACATCATGGTAAAACCCTAATATGAGTAACTTGTAAATCATATCAAAACTTCACAATAGTTCATAGATTTCATAGCTTGAATCATGGATAATCTCAATAGACAGAGATTAGCTCATAATATAAGCTCAAAATAGATATTCATGCATAATCAATGATATTTGATAAAACCATAACATATTTCATGCTCATATTTCATACTAATAGGTACTCCTAAGAATTACAACTTGAAACCATGCAATTTTCATGAAATAAGAAGATTGGGCTCCATGGGTGAAAGGGCCCAATGGATGAAACCCGCACACCTTAAACCTTGAATTTCTTGAAATTAAGTTGAGAAATACTTGAAGCTTGGAATAGGGTCTTGAAATCCACAACTTGTTCTTGAGTTTCCTTGAATTCTTATTGGGGGTTTGGTAGAGACTCTTGGGAGAATTTGAGAGTGTATTCCAATTGGGAGGAGTGAATTTGATATTTAGGAATAGGGTTTAGGTCTTTAGGAAGTGTTAAGATAGCATAGGAATCCCCAAAAGACTAATACAAATAACTAAATTTACTGAATGACATTAATGAAATGGAATTTGGTAAAAACCCGTATATACCCCTACACAAACGAGTTCTACGAAAATGGACATAACTTCTTCATTCGAACTCTATATTAGGTAAAACCAAGTGAGTTGAAAAGACAATTCAAAGAGATTTAATTTTATTGGTCGTGGTCCGCACAGTTCTCTGTGTTCTACGATATATGCGCCTTTAAAGTTGACAATCCTATCGGTACTTGTGCAAAACTTAGCCAACGGAACTTTGTTTGAACTTGGCTTGATGTAGGGGACCCATGCTGGCGTTAAATGATATAAATAAGATTTACTTAGATTTGAATAAGAGTTTGAAGCTTTATTGAATTTCTTGAGATCTGGAATGAGTTTGGAACACTTGAATTTGGATGAAATATTTGGCTAAGCATTAGAGAGGGTTTTAGGGAATGTCTTGAATGATATGAGGTTGAAAAATAATTTAGACGTTTTTATGCATAGGAAAAGGTTAGGCCTAAGAATCCAAGGCCTTAGGCCAAATTTGAAAAAACTAGCATCCAAAATACACTGGTTCGTGAAGGGTGGGTCACCGTCGCAGAACCATAAGGTACTCTTACTGTTTTGCGCAAACTTGGAAAAATTAAATTTTTTCTACGGTTGCTCTAAGATTGGGATTATACCTATTTTCTACTCAATATTTTTCCCTGATGAAGAATATGAAGTCGGATTTTTGATATCACACATGAATTTGGAGATATATGAAAATTACGATTATGGTCATTTCTAAGGCACATTTACGAAAATGTTTTGGGGATTTTCACTAAGTATGCATTATTATGTTTGAAACGAGTTATGATCCTATCGTAAGATCAGGTAATATGGACCTAACTTGGCTTAGGAGCATTGGGTCTCACTTTGTAATTGCTTTTATTGAATAATAAGGGTCATGTGCCAAAAATTTAATTTTTAAAAAAGCATATATATGTATATGTATTTCTTGTAGGATGATGACTTAGCACCAAAAAGAATTGGAAATGGGAGGCTAGATCTATGGTTTACATATATAAAGTTTCCTTTCCCATAGCTATTTTTCAAATACAGGTTCATGTTTATACTTCTTGTGGATGATTTTGATATGGTTATGGAAGTCCTTTCCAAAATGGGTGTTGTTCCCCTAAGGTGAGTGTATGGGTTACCTTTGGCGAGTAATATACTCCTTCTTTGGTGTAAAGACAACACCAGAGTTTCAAATAATAGCTCACTTGGTCTTATCTGTCGGTTAAGTCCCATCCCCTCTATGTTTAAAGTATTATGATATTTCATGCATCATAAATTTTATGGCATATTGATACATCATTCTTTCTTATATAATTCCTTTTACATATATGTGCCCTTATCATCTAACATTGAATTGCAGGATTATTTATAAGTATTTGCGTGCTCACATACTTACTACATTCAAACATACTAATGCATACTCTTTGCCTACATAATCTAACCATATAGGGACCATAGACTACTATCTTCCACTTCTTGACGACTAGCTTGAGTGATAAAGAGTTACTTGTGGTAGTCCTATCATCAAAGGACAAGCCATCTTCTATCTCACTCTCTAAGGACTCGGATGTTGTATGACCTTAATGGAGCTTGAAAATTTGATTTTGAAAAGTTTTGGACCAAGTTGATATTTTAGGGAGACCTCCACGGGTCTTCCGAAGGTATACAGACCGTGTAGAGGTTACTGAAGTGGTCCTTGGCCTTGTGTGTAGAGTATCGGCCTCAATGTGGAGTTTAAGACCAAGGCATACCACATATAAACCCCACAAGATCCATATGGTGTGCCGTGTGGAGGCCCTTACCCTTGAAAATTCATATTTTGGCCAAGGCACTTCACACATGGACCTCTCACGGATCGTATAGCCTTTTAAGGTCCACAAGGCCTTCTTATGGACGTCAGAATGAAAATTTTCAACGTATTAGATCACCATCTCGGAGCTTTGTCGTTGAAAAATTTTCTAAGTAAAGATTCGCGGAGGAGGCGCACAGATCGTATACATTAGTACAGGATATGAAGCCCTCCGTATGGACGACGGTGTGCAATTTTTCTAAGTATGGAATTATCATCTTGGACCTTCATCAGGAAGAATTTTTCTAAGTATCAGATCACGGAGGAGTATAGGGTTCTTATACCTTATCACAGGCTGTATACGCTCCTATTGGACCCCCGACAATATTTTTTTCTACTTGTTTTATTAATAGCATTTTTTCATAATTATGGTTTCTCTTAAGGTCTTTTGTGAGTTTTTAAGCTATCTAAAGACATTCAAATGACCTAAAGTCTATTTTACTCATTTAAATTCACTCTTACACTTAGAATTATTTGAACTCCTCTCAAAGACTCTAGTGGAGAATTAGCTTGGGTTTCAAGGTAGGACTCTAATTTTTATCAATTTTTTCTT
>JAOTQJ010161667.1:0-45806 GCA_025642045.1 Solanum sejunctum | reverse complement strand
ACTTTTAATAGGCCAACTATGAGGAGTATAACCCATGTTAATAAAGGAAAGAAAGAGTTGGTTAAAGATGTTCATCGCTTGGCTAGATTGGATGTTAGATTGGTTGGCTTTAATGATGGTTGATGTCAAGGCAAAACAAGACTTATACCCATTTATATGCTGCCAAAATATAACACTTTTGATGCTTAAAACTTGGAATTTTGTGTGTTCTTAATGCGATATTAGTTGGTTTTGTATGTTTTTGTGTTTATCTTCCTAACATTACAGGTTGGCCATGATTTTAGAGAAAATTATAGAAGTTGCTGATTTTTGGCTGTTAAACGAGACTTTTTACAAGCCATAGATCATTGTATGGGATATAGGGTGGTTTTGTTAAGAATTCTAGTGAGGGACTTTTTTCTGAAGTCTATTCTACGAACATGCAGATAAGTCGTAGAAGGTAGTTCGTGCCCTGAGAATTAGAGACTTGGATTTTAAGAATTTCATCAGATAAAACCCCATTTACGGAATGTAAATCAATTTACAAGTAGTAGATAGGGGTCATAAAGTTGAAGTCTAAGATTCCAGGAGCTGAGTAGGATACCCGATTACGAGTGGTGGAATGCAATACAACCCATAAACTGCTTTCGTATGGTGTGTCGACCACTTCTCGTAATTTATTTAGGACTTGAATTTTAATTGTTATAAATAGCTTTTTAGGTTATTTTTCAAATATTTTCGCCTAGTACTTAGAGAACTCAATATTTTGAGAGAGAAAATTATAAGATCATATTGGAGAGTCTTTGAGAACACTTGTGGTTGAATTTGATTTTAAAGCTTGTGATTCTTGTTGAAGTTGGATTGCTTGTTCTTAAATCTATTGTGTAAGTGTTCAATTATGTCTTCTCAATTCCTAATTCTTGAATCTACCCATAAAATGCATGGCTAAAGCTACAACTAGGGTTGTTGGATCCATGAAGAACTAACAACGTAAAATCGGATAATTCATAATTCTTGAAAGGTGTATATGCATGTATTAATTAACTCTCTTCGTTTTGCATATTTTCTAGTGGTGGAAAAAATTAGAACCTACCTAGTATTGTTGACTGGACTAAGATAGTAATGAATAGAAAAAGAGATTAATTAACAGGATTTGATTTGTTGTGTTCTCGTCTAATCAACCAAATTGGGCCAAGGGGAGGTTGCACTAGGACTAATAGTTAATGGTTAGTAATGCACACTATGGAGATGGTCCAAGTTGCATAGTGAAATTCACCTCTCACCTTTGACCAAAGGGCTTGGTGGACATAAATTACCGTCCTGCATGCTATGCACTAGAAAAGAATTAGGTTATCCGATGATACTGTGTTGGGGAATCATGGTGAACACAATACCCTAGTTTCTCTATATTGACTTCTCTCTTGTGAAAAATAGTTTAGTTTTATTTTCTCATTGATTATTGCAACCCCCCTTTGGGTAAATAAGTGGCTTAACTATTTACATTGCAAACTGGTGAATTCTCGTGAGTCTACGTATTCCCTGTGGGTTAGACCCTAACCTTGGTTATGTTTGATATCTTGACAATGACCGCTTTATCCTCTAAAAAGGAGGTACAACTTGGGCGACATCAAGATTTTAGCAACATTGTCGAGGAATATGGTTAGACATAGTGAATACATTAGTAATTCGAGTGTTAATCCTTAGTTCCCTTATTTTACTTTTGTTTGTTATTTTTGTTTCTTTTCAGGGTGTAAGTGTAGTGTATGCCCAACACTTATAGTCCAAGCAATCCCTTAACTCCATTTGATCCAGATATCCATAGAATATTAAGTTGAATGACCTAATATAATACAAATAACACGGCCAATACAACTTTGAATAGGAATAATAATGATAATGTTGAGAATGAGAACTCACCTCCTCTTGAGGACATTGCTCCACAGCTTCATGATTTCAATGTTAATGCTTACTAGTAGATCAATACAGGCTGAATCCTATGGCTATGGAGGTGATTGGAGCTATTGTGTTGCCACCACTACCAGCAAACACAAAGTTCATAGTCTCTAGTGGGTTACATCAGATGCTGTAGAACCATGGGCTATTTGCCGGCTAACCATCAGAGGATCCTCATAGCCACCTACACAATATGGAATTTATTTGCAAGAGTATGAGAGGAACACACAATCTATCTATGGATGCTATGAGACTTTGTGTCTTCCTATTGTCTCTTATAGGTAATGCAACATTATAGCTATCTAAGTTCCCGCAGAGTTCGATCACTAGTTGGGCAGACTTGCAGAAGGACTTTGAAGATAGGTACTTCCCTAGATCGAAAAAGCTCAAGTTGAAGGATCAGATCAACAACTTCGAGCAACTTCCTAGTGATACAATAAGCGCTACTTGGGAGCGGTTCACCAAATGCCTGGGGAGTGTCTGATCATAAGATTGCTGATGATGACTTTCTGGAGATCTTCACCATGCCTTTGATGATAACAGTCACCTTGTACTAACACTATCATGGGGGGTATGTTCTTAGATAAGCCATTAGCACGTATTGCAAAGCAGATGGAGAGAGTGAACAAAACTAATCGTGCATGGGGGCAGGGAAATAGAGAATCTACTAAAAGCTCATGTGCTATGAGTTTAGGTCCAGAGCAAGCCAAAATCATGCAGAGTAGATGGAGAGAGTGGTCAAGACTAATCCTACATGGGGGTAGCAAAATAGAGCATCCATTAAAAGCTCATGTGCTGTCAGTTTGTGTCCAAAGCAAGCCAGAATCAATGAAGAAATCATGCAAAAATTTGCTTAGGTTCACACTAGTATGGAGGTAATGATAAATCATAACCAAGAGATAGTGAATGTAGTGGTTCATCAACATCCACGTGCACCTAGGTATGATGAGCCATACTGTAATAAGGATGCATGTTTGGTTGCTGATCAGATGGGGGGTTTCCAGACCAATGCCCAAGGGTCCAATCAGGACTATTGGCACTAAGGTCAAGGAAACCAATGTCGGAACTTTGGTAGAGATTTAACTTGTAGGGACAACCACGGAGTTAATATGACAGGAATAGGGGTCCAAAGAGAGATGTAGATTAGGGTCACAGAGAAGGCTTCAGAAATAGTCTTTATATGCCACCATACAACCACGATACAGGTGCAAACAATTCCAAAATTGAAGAGATGTTTGATCACCTATTGATGAAAGTTTATACAAAGGATGAGGCTCTAAATGGCATGAAATCAGAGATTTCTAGTATTAATCAAAAGATAGAGTCTCTCTCTGTGGCTATCAAACAACTGGAATAATAGTTTGGTCAAGTGACGACTCAACTCAATCAACATCAAAGGGGTAGACTACCTAGCAATACAGTTCAAAACCCTAAAAATGATGGGAAATGTAAGTAGTTACTATTTGGGATGGCAAGAGCACCATTGATCCTTCCATGCCGGGTGATGAGGAAGATGTTCGAAAGGAGACGGTTATGGCCAAGAATGCAGATGAAGGAGATGATTGTGGCAAGGATGGGGTGAGTGAAGCTACTGATATGCCACATAGGTTGAAGCTCATTCCTAGGCCTCTTCTACATTTCCCTTAAAGAATTAAAAAGAAGGTGGAGAAAGGCTAATTCAAGCATTTTCTCTCTATGCAGAAGCAACTCTCCATCAAAATCTCTCTCATTGAGGCATTGTACAAGATGCCATAGTATACGAAGTACATAAAAAAACTTTGTCACCATAAAGCACACTGTGAGTCAGGAGCTCTCCCAAGAGCTTCAACATTGCAGTGTTATTGCTATGAGTTCCTTGGTTCAGAAGCGAGAAGATCCTAGTGCTTTCACTATAATCTGCACCATTGGAGATGTGGACTTCGCAAGGGCATTATGTGATCTAAGTGCTAGCATTAATTTGATGCCCCTTGTGGTCTACATGAAGCTTGGAATAGGAGCCCCTACACCAACTAGAATATGGTTATTGATGGCGGATAGCATGGTGAAGAAACCTGTGGGGATACTGTATGATGTGCTAGTAAAAGTTAAAAAGTTCATATTCCACACAAACTTTGTGATCCTAGACTGCAATGTTGATTTCAACATCCTAAACATCTTAAGAAGACCATTCCTAGCCACTAGGCAAGCCCTATAGGATATGGAGGCTGGTTAATTCAGGTTTAAATTGAATGACGAAGAAGTCATCTTCAATATTTGTCAGTATATGAAGCTTCCAGATTATTTTAAGAGTGAAGTCTTGTCAAGTGGTGAAGTTTAAGTAATCAATTGGTCCAAGTCGTGCCGTGACAATAAATTAGGCGCTACTTGGTAGACAACCCAAGGTTTTGATTTAATAGTGTAGTTATATTTTTATTTTCAGTTTTTGGATTCATAGTTAGTTTGATTTCTCATATTTTTATTATAATTTTAGACAATGGATTGGTTGCATATAGGGTAACATTGTATTCTATGAAGTGTATGCAGGTACATGACTAAATCAACCACTTTAGCTAGGAAGAACATCAAAATGAGTCCCTATGACTGCATCTACGAGCCATAAAATACTTTACAACCCATATTCCATCTCATAGAGATTTCTAGTGAGCAGAAAAAGTATGCACTCCAGTCCACGAGTGAACTTTACAATCCTTAGATCAAAATATAGGTCATCAATGGGGCTCATAGACCCTAGATAAGTTCCCTAAAAATTTGCTAAGTTTTAAGGGTTTTATGACCAACTCTATGAGCCGTAAAACACTTTATGACTCATAGACTGGTCTGTGTAACCTATTCCTAAAATCTAGAGTTTGGATGTTCTATGAAACCATGGTTTATGGGATGTAAGACACTCTACGCCCATAATCAGAGTTTCGTGGAGTCCTGGCCCAATAATTTGATGTTGACCCGATCAATATATAAATAGTGGGGTCAAATTGTTTTAACCCATTCTTGACCTAAATTAATCTGGCCCAACCATAGCCCCCACCTTGTCTTTCTGATCACCTCCGACCATCAACACATCCATTTTTCGACAAAATTGTGGCAGCCTAGGGTTTATAAGCCTAGTCACCTCCTTCATCTTCTTCATTTTAATCTCTAATCTTGGTAAGTTTTTGGTTAAATTAGAACCTCTAATTTGCCTTGTTTTGAATGATTTTTTAAAAAAATTATATGGGGAATGGTGCTTAGACATGAAATCCATGTTGAATTTAATTTGTAATAGTTGAAATTAGGTTGCCCATTGTTTGAATTGTTGATTAAGTTTAGAATTGTGCACTATGGCCTTGTGTTAATGTTTTAGATAGTTGATTGTGCATATTGAATCACTCGCCATGTATGATTGAATAATTTTATTTGTGAATTGGTGGGTGATGACATAGGTATGTAATCTTGTTAAATATTGAGCATAGGTGGCCGAAATTATAGGTTAAAACATGCTTAATCTCTTTTGGTGGGGTATATATGTGTAGAACATGTTATGGGGGTTATGGAAATCATGTGAGTGAGTGTTCTTTTGCTTTAATGCTGGTAATTTGTTTGTTAGAAAATTCTTGAGGGATCTGTGTCATGGCTTAGAAACTCAGGTGACTGAATTTTCTTATCCATGAGTAGCTTTTACGGCCCATGGATGTTTTTGAGTATCTACTAGAGGAGACCTTTTACGAGTCATAGATCACTTTACAGCTCGTAGATAGATCTCGTGGATCCCTGCGTAGAATTTAATTACTCACTAAAAATCTCCATGACCCAATCTACATCTTGTAAACCACTTTATGAGTCATACCTGGTCTCTTAGAATTTTCCAGTAACAAAATTAGTATGAGCAACTATTTTACAAAAGTTTTTTACGACTCATAGTATCCACTACAACCCATAAATGTGCTTTCATAGAACCCTTCTGCAACTAAACTCAGATGATTTTTGGCATTCTAATTCTTGATTTGTAGGGCTAACTATGGTGCGTATATGTTTATGTTTTAGGTACTATGGCACCAAAACCCAAACATAATGAGATCCGACCTATGCAAAGGAGTCTCAGAGATGAGCCTTTGGATGATGAGTAGGCCACTACATTGAGTGGATCACTTGAGATACATGATGTCAGCCCAGATCCAGATACAACTCGACCACAGGCTAGAGCTATTGCCAGGACTGGGTAGACTTAGGATGTTGTTGCCTACACTCCACAGTCTAATGAGGGAGACGACAATGAGAAAGACTTACCACAGATGACTCCATCCAAAGAGGAGTACCGCTCTGCAATAGGCTCTTAGGATGGATCAAAGACAAATTCATCCATACTACCTCGGTCATCACTTCCAGATGCTCTCCATAACTGGTGATATGTCGACGACATGCAGGCAATTTATGTAGGGGGCACACAGTTGATAGAGCGAGGCAAACTAGCTGGCTTAGTTTATGAGGAGCCCCAAGTCATCTCAAATAGACTAAGTAGTATCCTTGGTATGGGCTTCAGTGGCTGACACATGCACTTAGATGATACTCCCCAACCATGGTGAGAAAGTTTTTATGCCTCTTATGCAACCACTATCCAAATCACTCTTTCCAAGAGGAAAAAGCCCCTTGTTTAGCCTAGATTGACCGAGATAAGAGTGAGGGGTTGACAGGTGGACATATTAGAGACTTCCATTTGCTGGATGTTATTTGGTGCAGAGTTTTTTGCCCTCAAATCCACCACAGAGTTTGACTATAGGGTGGGGCAGATGAGGGACCTACTTGTGATAAAAGATCTCGAGCGACAAGCCACTTTGATGAGATAGGTGCCTAAGTATATTGTTGAGCTAGGTCCGAAACCTACATGGGCCACCACTCACTCGAAGCCAACTTAAAAGCTTTAGCCATTTTCCTGAGCAAGTTTAGGTGGCGGTTATTCGTTCATGCATCCGACCATACTTGCTGATAATACTCTAACACTGAAGCTTGTAATTTTGGTTGCCAACATCTTAGCTATCTATGATATTGACTGGGCCCATCTCATCGCTGAGCATATTCATGAGGCCACAGTGAAGAGGTCCACCTTCATCCCATTCCCATATTTGATCTATAGACTCTATCTAAACTCGAGGGTGGAGGTGTCACACCAGTTGGACCAGTTGATTGAGGCTCAGCGTATTTTGGATCACAGCCTGATCAAGGCTGAAGAGAACTCAGTAGCTCTTTGGCGAGATAGCCTTTACCTATGCCAGAGAAGTTTGCCCCAGTGCCACTACCTAAGGGTTCACTAACTAACACCACTACTGCTGCTGCTACGAGGAGAGACCCCATATCCTGAGGCAGATAAGGAGAGGGGGCCTACTATTATTATTTCTGCAACATAGGCATGACTTCACCAGAGACTACTATGGGTATGGTCTTTATGTCTACCATATCTATACATGCCTTGGTGCAGAGGTTACTATATGCCGAGTCGCAGTTGACTAAACATGTTCATCAAATCAAGCCATGGGTCAGCTAGACTATTTCAGACTTGGAGGTTTGGATACAGGCATTCGCAATTGCTACTATTCAGGATCGTATCTCTACCATGGATGCCCGCATTAATGCCTTTAAGGAGAAAGTACAACGGAGAATGGGCGACGCTCGGTGTTTAGACTTGCCAACTATATAGATGGAGATCCAATAACTCCGAGCTGACATGATAGCAGTGCTTGTGGCACCAATTGCACCTTGAGTGACTACAACCATGGTGCCAGTAGTTGATTTATTTTCTCCTAATGATCCCATCCAGCCTTCCCAGGGGAAGAGACCTTACACAGAGAATGATGGTCCAGATGAGAAAAGCGTACGTATGAGCATGGCAAAGGAGGACGAGATCGCATTTATCTTGAAGAGACCGAGACAGGAGGAAGATATGTAATAGGCTCAAGAGCATAAGAGCATAAGGGGTGTTAACCCCTCCAAACAGTACACCACTGCTGAATAGACCATCCCGCAGGAGGAGGGTGGTTAGACTCAGCCACTCACTGGAACTTAAGCATCTAGGCATGCTTTTTGACCCTATATCTTTATTTTACTTTAATTTGGTGCATTGGGGATAATGAACATCATTTTCGATGGGGTATGGGTAGTTATAAGCCTAAGTGAAGTCTGAGTAGCTTGTGTTCGTAATTACCCTAATTTTATATCTCAGGATTTTCTTGCCTGTGTTCTTTTTCCCTGTGGATAATTACTTTCTATTGAACTAATGTTTAGGATGTTTAGATAATATTTGTAGCATATGGTATCAATACCTGTGTCATATAGCATGTTTTTATGTTTTGTTTGAAAAATGATATCCACCAAAATATTTTTTGATTAGGTTAGATAGAAACCATACATATTTAGGTGTGTAATAATATTTGTTATGATAAGTGGGGTAAGTTGAGATAAAAAGCATGATCTGAGAGTCTTTTGTTAATAATGATGCAGTTCGATCTGAGTGTAAGCTTAATTTGCTAGATTCATGTGTTTTGTTCTAATTCAGAACTTACCCTGTTACTCTAAGTTAAATTGTTGATTAACTAGTTTAGGAAAGGATCTTAGGCCATTATTCTTAAATAGTCCAGTTAGCCTAAAATAACCAACCAAAATGATGACATAATCCATTTGTTCCAAATATTTGAGCCTAGCATGTACCGATTCTTTGAAAACACCTGATTAACGTAGCTTTATCTAGTGAAAAATCCTAAAAATGGCCTTGGTCCTTCCTTGAACATTTTGCACGTTGACTGAGGCAAAAATCCTAAATTTAGAGTGGCTACCAAAAGTGGCCCTGGTTCGGAGGATGGATATTATGCAACTTAACACAGACCAAAGACTAAGTTGAGGGTAACTGGTGTAAGGGTGAAACACAAAAATAAAAGGGCGAGTTAGTGAATTGGATAAAAATGGAAAATCATGTATTAGATTCAAGAAAAATAATTGATGCCTTAGTGTGAGCTAAAAAGCATCATGAAGTGTAAAAACAAGGCAAAAAGCTGAAAAATGAAAATAAAGCACCCCAAAAAGCTTATGATAGGAAAAAGGGAGAACAAAGTGAAAATGACAGAGTTGGTAGGGCAAAAGTGTAGAAAAACATGGTGTCAAGGAGGGGCTTTAGCCACTATTTTCCCATAATATCATAACAAAGCCCCCCCAAGCCTACTTTATAAGCCAAGAAAGTCCTAAAGTGATCCTAGTCCAATTAGTTGAAGGTCTAAGTCATAAGTATAGGGGCAAGCCTATGGTATTAGACATAATGCATGAATATCTTTTGTAAGAGTAAGTGATTTTGCATAGTCCCCAGGTTAAACATGAAAACATCATTGATTGTCAAATATGAGAAGTTTTTCTGTGAGGGCACTTGTATTGCATTGTTAGCACTAGAATTGTTTAGTGATTGTGGATTGTTGATTATATCCTAATTGTCATAGTTGTATTGTAACATGCACCAATTTGTATTGATTTTCTAGATAGTTGTATAATCTCATTTTGAAAATTTGGTGTGGGTATTTGAGTCTAATATTTGTGTGATGTATGCCATGAGATTGATATTTGTGTACTATTGTATTTTCTATATAGATTGAGTCTGTCGTTTGAGGACAAACAAGAATTTTAAGTTGAGGGTGTTGATGTGTTGCCAAAATACAACACTTTTGATATTAAAACTTGAAATTTTGTGTGTTCTCAATGAAATGTTAGTTGGTTTTAGTTGGTTTTATGTGTTTTTGTATTACGGGTCGTGGAATGCAATATGGCCCATAAACTACTTTCGTATGGTGTGCCAATCAGTTCTCCTATTTTATTAGGACTTGAATTTTAACTGTTATAAATAGGTTTTTAGATTATTTTTATAGAAGTTTTCACCTAGTACTTAGAGAACTCAATATTTTGAGAGAGAAAATTATAAGATCATATTGGATAGTCTTTGAGAACACTTGTGATTGAATTTCATTTTAAAGTTTGTGATTATTATTGAAGTTAGATTTCTTGTTCTTAGATCTACTATGTATATGTTCAATTATGTCTTTTAAATTCATAATTATTGCATCTACACATAGCATGAGTAGCTAAAGCCACAACTAGGGTTGTGGAAACTATGAAGAACTAACAAAGTAAAACCAGATAATTCATAATTCTTGGAAGGTGTATATGCATGTATTAATTAACTCTCTTTGTTTTGCATGTTTAATAGTGGTGCTAACATTAGAACCTGCCTAATGTTATTGACCGGACCAAGGTAGTAATAATTAGGAAAAGGGATTAATTAACAGGATTCAATTGATTTGTTCTTGTCTAATCAACAAAACTTGGCGAAAGGGAGGTTGTACTAGGAGTAATATGTAATAGTTAGTAATAAAAACTATGGAGATAGGCCAAGTCGCATATTGAAATTAACCTCTCACCTTTTCCTAAAGGGCTTGGTGGACATAAATTTTAGTGTTTCATGCTTTACACAAGAAAAAAATTAGGTTATCTGGTGATACTGAGTTGGGGAATCATGGTGAACATAATACTCTAGTTTCTCTTCATACTTTCTTCTCTCTTATGATAGATAGTTTTATTTTTCCATTGATTATTGCAAAAACCCCCCTTGTGAAAATAAGTTGGTTAACTATTCGGATTGTAAATTGATGAATTCTCATGACTTTACATATTTCTTGTGGATTCGACCCTAACCTTGGTTAGGTTATATATCTTCACAACAACCATGTTATCCTCTAAAAGGTGGTGTAACTTGGGCGACATCAACCATCCTTGGTTAAGTTGAAGAAGTTCTTTGAGGAAAAAAAGATAGGTTTTCTCCTAAGGGGGAGATGGTGTACTTAGGTATCAAGATCGATTGCATGTCTCAGATGTTGATGGTCTTAGAGAGGTGATCATGATTGAATCTCATAACTCTTATTATTCTATACATCCAGGATCTAATAAAATGTATTAGGATTTGAAGGAATATATTTGTAGAATGGTATGAAGAGAGACATAGCCAAGTTTGTATCCAAATGTCCTAATTGTCAAGAAGTGAAGGTAGAACACCATAGGACTAGTGGTTTGGATTAAGATATTGAGATTCCTGCTTGAAAGTGGGAAGATGTGATATGGACTTTGTGGTTAATTTGCCCCATACTCGGAAGTGATTTGATTCCATTTGGTTTATCATTGATAGGATAACTAAATCAGCTCATTTTCTACTAGTCAAGACTACTTTCAATGCTGAAGATTATGCAAGGTTGTATATCCGAGAGTTGGTAAGATTACATGATCTACCTATCTCTATTATACCAGATTGTGGTACCCAATTTACATCTCACTTTTGAAAATTATTTCAAAGAGGGCTTGGCACTAAGGTAAAGTTAAGTACTGCATTCCATCCTTAAATCAATAGACAAGCTAAAAGAACAATTCAAATTTTGGAGGACATGTTGAGGGCTTGTGTTAGTATTCAAGGATAATTGGGATGATCATCTACCACCTATCCAGTGTGCCTACAACAATAGTTTTCATGCTAGCATCAGAATGACACCATTTGAAGCTCTATATGGGAGAAGGTGTAGGTCCTCAGTAGGGTGATTTGAGATTAGTGAAATATCCTTAATAGGCTAGGACTCGATGTTGGATCTATGAAAAAGGTGAAGATGATTAGAAAAAGGTTAAAGACAGCTCAAAGTCATCAAAAGTCTTATTGGGATGTTCAAAAGAAAGATCTTGAGTTTCTTGTTGGTGATTAGGAATATATGAAGGTTTCACCTATGAAGGATGTAATGCATTTCGGCAAAATAGACAAGTGAAGCCCCTGGTATATAGGCCTTTATGAGATAGTGCGGATTGGCAAAGTGGTCTATAGACTGGATTTGCCTTTAGATATGAGTGTAATCATATAAAATTTATTAAAATATAAATTTTATTATATGATTCAAATTATATTTAATTCAAAATATATTATTCCAAAAAATAAATATTATGGATTAACATAATTGGATTAATTAATTAAGTCCAATAATATTATGAATTCAATTAAAAACACAAATTCGTTTGGGCCACTAAAGATGACCTATTTTAATAGCCCTAATATTCCTCATACTAGAGGCCCACTTCATGTCACGTGGCGGATGACATGGCATATCAAGTCAAATAAAGAAGTCAATAGGATCATGTCATGTGTCAAAATGACATGGCATTCCTGTCTAAATCAAAGACCAATAAATATATACCATATGTGCAAGTGATGTGTCTTAACCAATCAAATATCGCCATGTCACTTCAAAAAAGCCTATGCTTATGACTTTTTCTATGCCATGTCACCTTAAATCTGATTGGTCAGAAAAAAGCCTCATTCCATTATAACTCAAAAAAGCCTATTCTTATCAATTTTTTTGCACCATGTCACCTTAAATTTGATTGGCTAGAAGAAAGTCTGATTCTATTATGACTCCTCTATTGGACAACTATATAAAGGGGTCCTCATAATTCATAAATAACACCATGAATTCTAACAAGAAGCCAGAGAGAGCTCGTGAATCAAACGTGCAGATTTCTCTACAAACAACAAGAAGAATTCAAGAAATCAAGTATTCAAGTTCAAGAATGCATCAAGATCAAGATCATCGTATTCACGAACAAGCCCAAAAGCACTTAGATTCAAGTACAAGTCAAGATCAAGTTGAAGAACAAATCCATATCAAGTACAAGTCAAGATCAAATCTATCAAGTTTTTCAAGAATCAATAAAAAGATAAAGAGCCCTTGAATTTATATTTGAAAAGGTGAATTAGAGGATTCATAGAGATTGTAGAACTTAGTCCTTGAAATATAATACAACAATTATTGCAATGTTTTTTGTTCCTTGAATGTTATTTTCTAAGACGCGAATTTTATTGTCATACAAATTCTAGCACACCCAGTGGGGCAATCTCTACCTCTCATCTTAATTTTTCAGGCAACAAAGAACACTGAAATGACTTCCAAGAAGATCTCTCAATCAACTTCCTCTTAAGCTGCTGATTTCAAGTTCTCCGTTAAAGTGGAAGGAATCTTGGGTGTTACTTTTGGAAGTGTTGGGGCTATCACAAGGAGCAAAGCCACTATGCTAGGACAACAAACACTGCGAGTGCTTTCCGTACCAACTCCTGATTTTGGATCTTCAACCCCAAAGGGAGCAAGGTCCTCTACAAATGCTTTAAAAGGAGGAAGCAGTGTTGATGAAAAGATCAAGCAGAATTTGGCTCTACTTAAGGTCTCTGGTTCCAAGAATTCTAAAACAAACAAATACCAAGACTCATCCAATGAATCTTCTCTATTTACATCGCGTAGTGTGAGACCTTTGAATATCAATTTCCACAATAAATCTATGCTACTCTTCAATGCCTCCAATAGGCATGCAAGCGATGACAACTAATGCTTCATCCAAGAAGGAATAAGTTTTAAATCTAGTAAAGATGATTGAAGGATTGACTAGGGATGTGTAACAATAAGAGACTCGCATCGATAAGTTTATGGACAAGATGGACGACTTACTAGAAAGGGAATCTATCTATACACCTGGGAAGGGTATTGAGATTGAAGAGACTAAAAATCCTACAAAACAAGTATAAACTATAAGGGAGTCTCCAATATTTTCGAAAGAAATGATCCCTTTTGATCAATTAAAGGAGTTCGGACCTTTAAAGACAATTATGAAGTCTCCGGCAAGTCTTCCCATATGTATGCCACGCCTTACACTATGAGGGTCGATGGCCTTAAAATGCCTGCAAGCTATCAACCTCCCAAATTTCAACAGTTCAGAGGCAAAGAAAATCCAAAGCAATGTGTTGCACACTTTGTGGAGACATGTAATATCGCTGGTACCTATGGAGACTATCTCGTCAAAAAGTTCATTCGCTCCTTAAAGGAGAATGCCTTTGACTGGTACACTGACCTTGAACCTTATGCCATTGATAGTTGAGATCAACTAGAGCATGAGTTTCTTAATCACTTCAATAGCATAAGGCATATAGTGTGCATGGTAGAACTCGCAAATACTCCGCAACGAAAAGATGAACCAATCATCAACTTCATAAATTAGTGGAGGAACGTGAGTATCAATTATAAAGATAGACTTAGTGAAGCTTCTGCAATTGAAATGTGTATCTAAGTGATGCACTGGGGACTTTTGGATATCTTACAAGGAATCAAGCTAAAATCCTTTAAAGATTTAGCTACTCACGCTCATGACATAGAGTTGCGTATGTCTTTTATAGGAAAAGATATAATGTCTATCCATGATCCTCGCAAAGGAAAGGATGAGCAAGAACCAAAGAAATGGAGAAAATTTGTGCTCAAGAATGATAACAAGGAATCCATGAGTGTCAATGCATCGCCTGTGAAGTTCACTACAAAGGAAAGCAGAAAACAGAGTGTAAAGACAACTTTTCAAGGGCATCCAAATACAAAGTTGACTTTAAAGGAGATGAAATAAAAAGAATATCCCTTTCTAGATTATGATGTTTATCAAATATTTGATGAATTGGTTCAACTGAAGCTCATCGAGTTACCGGAGATGAAACAACCCGATGAAGCTAGAAAGACAGATGATCCAAACTATTGCAAATATCAGACTTTAAGGTCATCCTCTTGAAATGTGTTTCATCTTCAAGGACAAAGTCATACAATTGGCTAGGGGGGGAAAAGATTATCCTTGATGATTAGGAAGCAAGTTCTAATGAAATCTCTATCACTTTTGGCTCTCTTGAACCAATCCAGACATATACTCCTAAAAAAGAGAAGTCATTAGAGACAAACAAAATCCAAATCGATAGAGATAATGATGAAGGTTGGATTCTCATGACTAGGCAAAGACATAAGAAGACAAGTTCATGAAGAGAATCATCTAAGAAACAAACTAGGGGAAGGTTAGTGAGGAGACCAAGGAAGCAAAAGCTAGTCACACATCTAAAGAAAGAAAGGGTGGAAGTACACCATTACCATAAGACATGACATCCTGTAACTTTTGGAGAGTTCATGTTGAGTTAGTTTCATACTAGAACTGCCCAAGACAACAATGAGGCAACATGTTTTAACACCGATAAAGGAAAGACAATAGGTGAAGGTTCATAAAAGATTTCTCCCATGGATGAAAAAGAAGCAATGGGCAAACCCTCATCCAAAATATCTCCTTTATCTTCTCAGAAGCTTGTAGAACCCTTTTCTCAATAAACACATACATGTGACACAAAAATCACATTTACAGAGGATGATCTCCTATTCGGTGAAAAGCTACATAATTATCCTTTGTACATGGTGGGTCATGCGCTAGAGAAGAGGATAAATAGAGTCTTGATTAATGAAGGATCTGGGGTTAACATTCTTCCCATCCATACATTGAAAGAACTGGGCATCACGACTGAGGAACTTAGTAAAATTCCTCGGTTAATATAAGCATTCAATCAAGAGGGAAGAGATCTATACGCTCCATTAAGTTATAAATCCATATTGGTAATTTGCAATCTAGTGCATGGATGCATGTGGTCAATGTAAAGACTTTATATGATATATTGCTTGGTAGGCCTTGGGTACATGAGAACAAAATTGTCTCATCCTCTTACTACCAATGTTTGAAGTATTGCCAAGATGTAATTGAAAGCAAAATAGTTGCTGATGATAATCCTTTCACTGAAGTTGAGTCATACTTTGCTGATACAAAATTCTATCTGAAGAATTATATTATGAAGAAAGAAAAACTCGATGATGTCAAATCTACCAAGCTCAATGCTCTTGCCAGCAAAAGAACTTATGTGGTGGTTAGAAAGGTCAAGGCTAATATTGGGGAGTTGGAGGCCTATCCAGATAAAGAGAAGATCATGTCCTCTTAAAAGAAGCCAACTTTTGTACTCCACTATGTTCTGAAGGTAAAGAAAGAGGTAGGTCAATCATCTGATTTTTGGGGAAATGTACTGGGAGGGCTAACTTTTCCTATCAAACTCCTTGATGCAATCAACTTGTCTTCAAAGCTGCTGGGAGAGTTTATGGCTCAAAATCCACCTCAAGATATGCCATTTCTTACAAAATGTATAAAGGGGTTTGATCCAAATGCTTACAAGTTACGTGCAAAGGCTAGATATAACCATAATGAGACATCTAATTTAGGAAAACTCCCATCAGATGATGTCACTAGGAAAGTGCACAAAGGTTTGGACTATAGGAAACTACCTCCCATCCGTATTTCCATAATAAGGGCAAGTAATAATTAAATCACCATCAAAGATGAGTCTTGTTCTTCTAACAAAAGGAATTTTATCTTCGATCGACTTAGAAAACCCACTACAAGAACTTCTATGTTTGAGAGGTTGCGACAATTAAGGAAAGAAAATAAGAAGCATCAGAGAAGTTACCTAAGGGTGACAACACTTGCTCCGCTTATCCAAAAAGATATCCAAAGCACAATTACCTATAGGATAAAGAAAAAAGTGGAACTCATGGTTTCATATGGAGATGTGCTAAAGGCAAAGACTCACATGGTGGTTTACACCAAGGAACGTGAGGAAGATGAAGAAAGTGTAGGCTCCTCATATCACATTGCAACTTTTAGGGAGCTCGATGCCTCATCTCAAGTAAAGGTTGATGGTGGATCAGAATACATTGCTTGGTGTTACCATATATCTATTAGTGAGAATGGTCCATAAGAGGAAGAAGATGCTTGAGATACTTGACCAGAACTGGAAGAAGTAGTGAAAGACATGATAGATCCTTTAAAGGAAGTTAACCTTGGCATTGATGAAGATCCCAGGCCAACTTACTTAAGCTTTTCTCTAGAATTTGAGGAAGAAAACTCTTATATGAATCTACTCAAAGAGTATAAGGATGTATTTGCTAGGAGTTACAAGGAAATGTCTCGCTCAAATCCTAAAATAGCATCCACCAATTGGCAGTCAAGAATGGTGCTCGTCCTATGAATCAGGTGCAAAGACATTTTAGGCCAAAGTTGGTCCTATTGATTGAGAATGAAGTCAAAAAACTCATTAAGGCAGGCTTCATTCGTGAAGTTAAATACCCCATGTAGATTTCAAGCGTTGTTTCTTCGAGGAAGAAGAATGGCCAAACTCGAGTTTGTATTGACTTTAGAGACCACAACAATGCATGTCCTAAAGATGATTTCACACTACCCATTCTAGAGATAATGATTGATCCTATAACTGGTTATGAGATGATTTCAGTCATAGATGGTTCTTCTGGTTATAACAAAATCCGCATGTCACCGAAGGATGAACTTATTGCATTTCGCACTCATAAAGGTATCTATTACTAAAAACTGATGCCTTTAGGTCTAAAAAATGTTAGTGCCACATATCCAAGGGCTATGCAAAATATATTTGATGACTTACTCTACAAAAATGTTGAATGTTATATTGATGACTTGGTGTTGAAGTCGAGAAAGAGAGGCGACCATTTAAAAGACTTAAGAATGGTGTTTGAATTGCTCCTAGGAAATCAGCTAAGGATGAACCTATTGAAATATGCCTTCGTGGTTACTTTTAGCAAATTTCTTGGATTTATTATGCGACATCGAGGGATCGAGATTGATTAAGCTAAAATTTTTATCATCCTAAAGATGCCTAAGCCTCGAGATATTGATAAGTTAAAAAAGCCTTCAAGTAAAGTTAGCTTACCTGAGGTGGTTCATCTCAAATCTAGCTGGGAGATGCCAACCATCTTATGAAGAAAGGTGTTCCTTTGAAGTGGGGCCAAACATATGGTGGAACTTTTGAAAGTATCAAAGCATATCTAGAAAAACCTCTAGTTCCAGCAGCCTTAAACCTGAAAAGCCATTGATACTCTACATTGTGACATAAGAAAGGTCCATTAGATCCTAGCTCAAGAGAATGTGAAGGTAAAGAAAAATCCCTCTACTACTTGAGCAGAATGATGCCATCAAATGAGCTAAATTATTTGCTGATCAAAAAGTTATGTTTGTCTCTAGTCTTCTCAATTCAAAAGATGAAGCATTATTTTCAAGCTCACGTTGTTCGTATCATATCTAAAACAAATCCCATTAAATTTGTCATGTCAAAATCGGTCCTCAACGATCGACTAGCAAGGTGGTATCTCCAATTCCAACAGTTTGAGATTGTGTACATCTTTCAAAAAGCTATAAAGGGACAAATATTAGCAGACTTCTTGGTGGACCATCTGATACCAGATGATTAGGAGCTAATTGATGAGCTCACCAATAAAGATGAAATGGCCATCGAAATACAACCTCCTTGAAAGATGTACTTTGATAGGGCTACACATCGTGGTGGAGCTGGCATTGGAGTGATATTTGTCATATCACAGAGAGAGGTCCTACCATTCCCCTTCACATTGAAACAACATTGCTATAATAATGTAGCAGAATATCAGGCATTGATACTTGGTCTTGAAATGATGGTCAACATGAAATAATTACAACTACAAGTCTTTGGTGACTCTCAATTAGTGATTAAATAGCTTTTGGAAACCTATGAGGTCAGGAAGCCAGAACTGAACCCCTATCATTGTTATGATTGAAAGTTGATAGGATGGCTCAGAGATGTAATCCTCTAACATGTGTTGAGAAAGGAAATAAAATAGCAGATGCCTTAGTTGCTTTCGCTTCAACTCTAACTCTTCCTAATCAAGTGCAAGTTACTATCTGCCAAAAATGGGTACTACCACCACTGGATGAAGATGATTATATGGACAATAAGCTTGAGCATGTTATTGTAGTTTTCAAAGCCAATAGAGAGGACTGGTGACAAGCTATTAATGACTATTTATGTTACGAGATACTCCAAGAAGATGACAGAAGAAAGACTGATATTTGTTATCGTGCACCTCATTTCCTTTACTGTAAGGACACACTATATAGAAGATCATTTGAGAGGGGTAATCCTTCGATGTCTAGGAGAGGAAGAACTAAGTCAAGCTCTACAAGAAGTCCATTCAGGAGTATATGGATCACACCAATTTGGACCAAAGCTCCACTTTCACATAAAGAGAATGGGGTATTATTGGCCAGCCATGGTAAAAGATTGCTTGAATTATGCTCGAAGGTGCAACGCTTATCAATTCCATGCAAACTTCATATATCAACCGCCTGAAGTTTTACACTCGACTATTGCATTTTGGTCATTCGATGCTTGGGGATTGGATGTTGTCGGACCACTACCAAATCTTCTGGTTGATACCTTTATATCTTGGCTATAACAGATTACTTCTTAAAATGTGCTGAAGCTATCATTCTTAAGGAAGTAAAGAAGGAGAATGTTGTAAATTTTGTTAAAGTGAATATCATATACCGATTTGGCATCTCTCGATACATTATAATCAATAGTGGCAACGCATTTGATAACAAATTAATAAATAAGATTTGTGATCTTTTTGAATTCAATAGCGTAAATACTCTATGTATCATGCTGCCGCCAATGGTCTTACTGAAGTATTTAAGAAGACTTTATGCAATATCCTGAAGAAAGTAGTCTCTAAGTCCAAATGAGATAGGCATGAAAGAATGGAAGAATACTTGTGGGCATATAGGATAACATATCTCATGCCGACTCAAGCAACCCTATATTCGCTTGCTTTAGGAGTTTAAGCAATCCTGCCACTTGAGCGATAGATACCTTCCATGAGACTTGCTATTTAGGAGGTACTTACTAAAGAAGTGAATGCTCGACTATGTCTCTCCAAGTTAGAAGCACTAGATGAAAAGAGGCTCGAAGCTCAACAAAATCTTGAATGTTGTCAAGATCATCTATCTCATGCTTTTAACAAAAAGGATCGTCTGAGGTGATTTCATGTTAGAGACTAAGTCCTTGCAGTAAGGAGAACTGTTATCACTTCACATAAATTAGGGAAAAAATTCACCTTAAAGTGGGATGGACTATATGTAGTATAAGAAGCATATTCAAATGGCGCTTATAAACTTGTTGATGCAGATAACCTAAGGATTGGTCCCATAAATGCAAAGTTCCTTAAGAGGTACTACCCTTGAAGTAAGAGGACACTCCATGGTATACAAGTATAAAATGTATGTTACTCCTGGCCTGCAAGAGTAGAAACTGTGTATGGTACACCCAAAAAAATAAAAAATAAAAACACTCACTGTTCCAGAACTACGTTGTGACTTGATCCTCTCTATTGAAGTACATAGGTTCTTGGAATTATATTCCAAGTTAAGTTGCATAACTATTAAAAACCACATGTCCCCACTTGATCTCTTATATGATTGTTAGAGCTCTGAGCACCTTTCATCAAACTTTTGACTCATACCAAATGGTGGTGACTCAATCGGGGCAAACCCCTATGAAATATGAGCTTTCTCAATAGTGTACTTGAAGTCTTCAAATACTCCAAGTATACAAGTTGGAGTCTACAAATTTCTCCAAGTCAGCAACTTGAAGTCTTCATATCTCTCAAAGCATGAAATTTGAAGCATTTAAATTCTCCAAGTATGCGAGTTAAAGCCTTCAAACCTCCAAGTACACTAGTTGAGGTTTTCAAATCTTCAAGTACACCAGTTGAAGCCTTCAAATCTTCCATGTATGCAAATTGAAGTCTTCAAATTTTTAAGTACACAAGGTAAAGTCTTCAGGTTCTTCAAGTATGCAAGATGGAGTCATCAAATTCTTCAAGTATGTAAGTTGAAGTAAATCTTCAAGTTGAAGTCTTCAAGTTTATCAACTTTGCAAATTGATGTCTTCAAATCTGCAAGTTGAAGTCTTCAAAATTTGCAAGTTGAAGTCTTCAAATCTGCAAGTTAAAGTCTTCAAATCTTCCAAATATGCAAATTCTTCAATTATTTGGGTTATTGGAAGCCTTCAAATCCTTAAAGTCTTCAAATTGAAGTTTAAATGCACCATGGTTCTTCAAAGACACTAAGTGTGCGAACTTCAAGATGATCCTCAAAGTTTATAAATTGAAGTCTTCAAATTGTCATTTTTATGGTGGGGATGCGTATCCATTCCTTTTCACTGTAAGGACATCTTCAAATTGTCATATTTAACGTAGGAATGCGTATTCATTCCTTCTCACCATAAGGATCTCTTCAAATTGTTATTTTAAGGCAGGAATGCGTATCCATTACTTTGTGTGATAAGAATTACCATAAATTTACCTTGTTCTTAAGGTGGGAGTGCATATCTATTCCTTTGTACGATAAGAACTACCATAAAATTACCTTTTTCTTAAGGCAGGAATGCATATCCATTCCTTTGTATGATAAGACTACCATAAAGTTACCTTGTTTTTAAGGTGGAAACGCATATCCATTCCTTTGCGCAATAAGAACTACCATAAAATTACCTTGTTCTTGAGGTGGGAATGTGTATCCATTCCTTTGGATGATAAGAACTATGATAAAATTACCTTGTTCTTAAGGTGAGAATAAGTATCCATTCTTTTGCGCTATAAGAATTATCATAAAGTTACCTTTCCTAAGGTAGGGGGACGCAGATCCATCCCTTCACACCTCAAAATCAAATTCTTGTGATATAAAGAATATTGAATTATAACGCTATAACAAAAAGAGGGACAACAAAGGAAAAAAAACAAAGGAGAAAAAGAAAAAGAACTTACCTACCTGGCAAGCTCCAAAAAGGGACTGTACAAAAAGCTCCAAAAGAAAATTTTAATGTTGAGGATAAAAAAATAGAAGATAAACGTCTGTTTATAGATGCTTGATACCGATAAGAGACCTTTTACTAAAGTAATTTTGACTACTTTTCCTAATAGGTTTCTAGTGAAATGGTGCAATGTCATTCTCTCCATGTCCTAATGCAATGATGACATTGTGCAGTTTTTTATTCTAATAGGATACAAAATAAATTTTGTTGTTACCCTCTAAAGATTGACACATAATAAAGAAAGAAGAGTCGAAGCGCTCAATGGATTGGCCGAAAATCTTGTCAACAAATACGACCTTTATCTTGTTGTAATTGATTAGAAGTAGTGGTAGATGACAAAAAAAGTTATATGGTCCAATTATCCTGGAAAGATATTTTAATTAAATTTATTCAAATTACATGGTATACAATTATTCTGTAATTAATACTTCAAATCTAGTCTTCAAAAAATATATATCCCCGCAAAATTTGAAGTATGGTGCATTTGTAATCATATAAAATTTATTAAAATATAAATTTTATCATATGATTCAAATTATATTTAATTTAAAATATATTAGTCCAAAAAATAAATGTTATGAATTAATATAATTGGGTTAATTAATTAAGTCTAATAAAGTATGAATTTAATTAACAACACAAATTCATTTGGGCCACAAAAGATGATTTACTTTACTAGGCTCAATATTTCTCATTCTATAGGCCCACTTGATTCCATGTGACGGATGACATGGCATGCCAAATCAAATAAAAAAGTCAATAGGATCATGCCATGTGTCAAAATGACATGTCATTACTATCTAAATTAAAGGCCAATAAATATGTGTCACATGTGCAAGTGATATGTCTCAGCCAATCAAATATTTCCATGTCACAAAAAAAGAAACCTGTTCTTATCACTTTTTTTTGCCATGTCACCTCAAATCTATTTGGCCAGAAGAAAGTCAGATTCCATCATAACTCAAGAAAACCAACTCTTATCACTTTTTCTATGTCATGTCACCTTAAATCTGATTGGATAAAAGAAAGTCTGACTCTATCATGACTCCTCTACTCTACAACTATATAAACGGGTCCTCATAATTCATAATAATATCAAGAATTCTAACAAAAAGCCAGAGAGAGCTCATGGGTCAAACGCGCAGACTTCTATACAAGCAACAAGAAGAATTCAATAAATCAAGCATTCAAGTTCAAGAACGCATCAAGATCAAGATCAAGATCACTGGATCTAAGAACAAGCCCCAAAACCCTTGGATTCAAGTACAAGTCAAGATCAAGTTCAAGAACAAATCCATATCAAGTATAAGTCAAGATCAAATCTATTAAGTTTTTCATGATTCAAGAACAAGCTAAAGAGCCCTTGAATTTATATTTGAAAAGCCAAATCAAAGGATTCATAGAGATTGTAGAGCTCACTTCTCGAAATATAATACAAAGATTGTTGCAATATATTTTATTCCTTGTATATTATTTTTTAAGACGCAAATTTTATTGTCATACAATAAGTTCTATTCATCCAATTTTCCATGTGTCAATATTTAGGAAGTTAATTAGTAATCTTAGTTTAATTGTGCTCTTGTAAGGTGTTAACGTTGAAGAGAATTTGTGCTATGAAGAGGTTCCGACTTAAATTTTGGATAGACAAGTAAAACAGCTTCATAACAAGGATATGGATTTGATTAAAGTACTATGAAGGAATCAACATATGGAGAGTGTTGCATGGGAGGTGAAGACGAACTTGATGAGGCAATATCCCTATCTTTTCCAATCTACTCAAGCCTAAGATATTAGGTTCTTCCTATTCTAAATGGTAATAATTCTTTCACTCTTATGTTTCATGACATGACATGCATACATGTGCATGAAAATGATTTAAAGGATGTTTTGACATGAGTTTTAATGGTTTTATGATTTTTAAAAAATGAGTTATGCATTACATTCCCATGTTGAAATTTTCAATGTTCAAGTCAAGCCTTTTAAGCTAGTCTCAGGATGAATATCCCCAAAGGGTAGATGATGTAAGGATCCAGACCTCATGAAACCTTATCAATGCTCAAAACTTGGGTAATTTATATGGACCATTGTACGATAAGTGCACCATTGTATAGATTGTGAAGACTTCAGTGGAAATGTCCTAATTCTGAAGTTTTTCTGAGAGTCAGAGGATCCCTACCATGGACCCTTGTATGGTTCGTGGTATCTTGCAAGGGCTGTGTCACTTGGCAAGACCCCTAGGCACTTTTTAGTACTCATTTTATTATTGGATTTCTTCTAATTTTTATTATTTTTGAAGGGTCATTTGTGACTTTCTAACCTATCTTAAACCTCTCGAAAGATCTATACTTCTTTATCCTTATTCAACTTCATTCATTACACTTAGAACTCTAGAAGTTTGTCTCTTTGAAGAACTCCTTCCAAGTGTGACATTGAAGATTTAACTTGGGAATTCAAGGAGGACATTTTCTAAAATCAATTTCTTCTTAATTCTCTAGTTTTCTAAGGTATGTGGGATTGATTTATGATCCCTTTCAATCATGAAGACCTCAAAGATTTCTTACTTCTTAATCTATAAATTACAAGGTTACTTTGAATATGGGTCTTTTAAATTAGTGTTGATTTGATTAAATTTTGATATAGGCTGCATTTAAGAGATGTTTTAAAAGTTATTTTATCCCTATTATGTTAAATTACATTGATATTATGAAGGTTCGAATATGCATGTCCCATTAAATATTGTAACTATGCATGGGTAACTTCAAGTATGCTTTAAATGATCATTTCTTCAAGGATTTGCTATGATTTTATTATATTACAATGATTTAATTATGAACTCCTAGTACCCCTGCTATTCATTCACGCCTCATGGCATATGCATGCATAAACATTGATTTTCATGAAGTTTATGATGTGAGTTATTACCCAATTATGATTATGACTGTGATTTCAAGGAAAGTATGGTCATGACATGACATGTGATCATATAATCTCTATGATATGTCTCTTTGAGCAATTATAGTTATTTATACCAACATGTGCAAGTATGGATAAGCTATTCTTATACATGAAAGTATGATATGAGGAATGATTTGGCTTTTGAGTCCAAGTATACATGATTATGAAATGTGATTTGGCCTTTAATCCTAAGTATGCATTTTTTTTATTTGAAAAGACTTATGCTTTTACTAAAAGCACGTATATGTATATGTACTTTTTATGGGATAATGACTCAGCACCGAATGGAATTAGAGGTGGGGGCTCGATCTAGGGGGTCTTTACATAAAGTCTGCTTTCCCATAACTATGTGCCAAACATAGGTTCACGTTTATGCCCTTTGTGGATGATTATGATATGTATGGAAATCCTTTTCGAAATGGGGTTGTTTCCTTAAGTGATGTCTCCCATGTTACACCTTCTTTTTGAGGATAAATCGGTTGTTGTCAAGACATAGAACCTAACCAAGGTTAGGGTCTAACCCAAGGGAATATGTAGACTCAATAGAATTCAATTACCCCAATTTGAGTAATTAACCAGCTTACTTCCTCGAAAATATGGGGGGAGGGGGCAAAATAAAACCCTCCAAGATACAAGCAAGAAGGAGGGAGCCAAAGACGGATTTCTTAGTGTTAGCATATTAGCACTTTCCCTCTTACCTTTGTCACCTTGCCTTTGATACTTACTCGCTCTTGCGATAGCAATGAAGCCAGTGTCACTTCAAGTCCTAGCATTACCGGATTTGCAATGATCAATAGAAAATAAACCTAACTAACACAAGAGTGAAATCAATATGGAGAGAAACTAGGGTATTGTGCTCCCTATGAGTCCCTAACCAAGTATCATCGGATAATCTATTTCTTTTCTAATGTGTAGCATGTAGGGTGGTAAGTTAAGTTCACCAAAACCTTTGGTCAAATGCGAGAGGCAAGTTTCACTATGCGACTTGACTCATCTCTATAGTATGCATGACTAAACATCATTACCTATTAGTCCAAGTACAATCTCCCCTTGGCCCAGTTCGGTTGGTTAGACAAGAACACATTATTCAAATCTTGTTAATTAATCTATTTTTCTATTCATTACTACCTTCGTCCAGTCAGTAAAATTAGGTGAGTTCTAATGTTAGCCACCATCAGAAAACATGCAAAATGAAGAGGAGTTCATAAATACATACGTGCCACTTTCCAAGAATTAGGACTTATCCAGTTTTACCTTATTAGTTCTTCATGGTTCCCACAACCGTAGTTATGGAATCAGCTACTCATGATTTGTGTAGATGTAAGACGTATGAATTGGAATAACATAATAGAGCATTTACATAATTGAATTAAGAACAAGCAAATCCAACTTCAAAGAGAATCATAAGATTAAATATGAAATTAAAGTACAAGTGTTCTCACAACTCTCCACTATAATCTCACTATTTTTTCCTCTCTAATTATTGAGTTCTCTAAGTACTATGCGAAAAATTTTGAAAAATAACCTAAAAAACTAAATTTGTAATATTTAAAAGACAAGTCCTAAACATAATAGGAAAAGTGGCTGGATGTACATCAGAAAGGGTTTATGAGCCATATTGCATTTCGCAACCCACAATCGGGGCCTCGTACAAAGCTGCTGCAAAACTGCATGTCAAGTCTATAAAACCCCTTGTACGACCGGTAAAGGATTTATGAACCATCGGGGGTTTCATCTGATGAATCTTCAGAAAGTTCCAATCTCTGTTCCTGAGGGCATTAACCATGTTCAGAACTTGTAAACCATTCAACGACCCATCTACATGTTAATATAGAATTGACTTCAAAAAATTAGCTTCTCACTAGATTTGTCCACGAAACCACCTTCATGATTTGTAGAGTGTTCTAAGGCCCGTAAAATGTCTTGTACAGCATCAAAAATCAGCAACTTCTCTATTTCTTCCCAAAATCAAGGCCAACCGCGGAATCCTGCAAACATAACATTGTATTGTATTTTGGGAACATAGTGACTAAACTCCCTCCTTGACACTATGTTTTCTACACTTTTGCACCCTACCAACTCTATTATTTTTATCTCATTCTTCCTTTCTCCTATTTCAAGCTTTTCTGGGTGCTTTCTTTTTATTTTTCAGCTTTTTGCTTTGATTTTACACTTGGTTTTCTTTTAATGACATAATAAGGCATCACTTTTTTTTTCTTGCATCTAGTACACGATTTTTCCTTTTTCTCCGTATTAGTAACTTCCCCCTTATTTTTGTGTTTCACTCTTATACCAGCCACTCTCAACTTAGGCTTTTGGCTTGAGTTGAGATACAAAATATCCATCCTCAGAATCAGGGCCACATTTGGTAGCCACCCTCAACTTATGCTTTTTTCCTCAGTCAAGGTACACAATGCTCAAGGAAGGACTATGGCTAATTTCAGGATACAACTGACAAGGCTAGTTAATTAGGTGTTTGCAAAGAATAGGTACATGTTAGGCTCAAACATTAGCAACAAGGGATATACTACCATTTTAGTTGGTGTTTTAGGCAAAGTGGGCTTTGAAGAACAATGGCCTAAGATCCTTTCCTGATCTAATTAATCTACAGTCTAACTTAGAGTAACCAGGCAAGTTCTGAATTGGCACATAACACATTAATTTAGCAATTTAAGGCTCACACTCACATGGCACTAACTACATTATCAACAAAAGACTCTTAAGTCATGTTTTTTATCTCAATTTATCCTCACTTTTCAGAACAGGCATTGCCAACACACCTAAAGATGCATGATTGCTATCTAAACTAACTAATTTAAATTTTTGGTGGATATCATTTTTCAAATAACACACAAAAACATGTTATATGCCACAGATATTGGTACTACATGCTATAAATTCTACATAAACATCCAAAATATGCCCGTTCAACAGAAATTAAACATCCATACGGAAAAATAACATGGGCAAGAAAACGTTAGGATCAAATATTGGGGTAGTTGTGGACCCAAGCTATTCAGATTTCATTAAGGCCTATAACTGTCCACTTCCCATCGAAAAAGAGGTGCATTGTTCCCAATCCATGCAACTAAAGCAAAGTATAATGGGTTGAAAATCATATTTGGGTGCCTAAGTATCAATGTGAGGCTGAATCTGACCACCCTCATCTTGCATGGTAGTCTCCTCAACAGTAGAACTTTGTCTATAGAGCCAGCACCCCTTACCCTCTCAATCTCTCAAGCATGTTGTCTCTCCTCCTCTTATCTCAACTCTCTTAAGAAAATCTCGAGATCCTCCTAGTCTGTAAGCCCCACACGTGAGCGTATGATATTTGGATCATCATCCAGGCAGGTTTCTCTTCCTATAGAAATACTAGATACACTTATCAGGAGGAAAAAGATCAACCACTAATACCGGCAGTGTGGCCTCTGGTATTGTTACTGGTGCCGCAAGTGTAGTTGTCATGTCAACTTTGTGCCAAGAGCTATTTTGTCTCCATTAAGATAGCCAATAAGTCAGCTAGCAAAGTCATGTATAAGCTTTGTTGTACCTTTTCCTCAAAGGCATTAATGCAGCCATCCATGGTAGAGAGACGGTCTTGAATAGTAGCAATCATGAATGCCTGCATGCAACTCTCTGAGTCTGAAATTGCATGGCAGACCCAAGGCCTAATTTCCTAAATAAGCTAATTCAACTATGACTCAGCAAGAGATAACCTCCAGACTTGGTCTATATAGATATGGCGGACACGTAAACTATGCTCACTGGACTAGCTTATGATGATGTGGCTTATGATACAGGAATAGAAGTAGTGGGCCCCCTCTTCTCATCTACCTCAGGCTGCGAGGGCCTATCCTCAGTAGCAACAATAGTGGTGGTGCTAGTATGTGGAACCTCAGGCGGTCGCCCTAGTGTGAACATCTCTGGTATAGGAGTAGGTTGGTGCTATGCTCGTCGGAGCGCCACCGGCTTCTCCTTAGGTTGATCAGGCTGACATCCAAGGTTCGTTAGGCCTCAATCAGTGAGTCTAGATAGTGTAAGCTATCCACCCTCGACTCTAGATAAAGCATGTATATTAAGCATGGCAAAATGATGGAGGTAGACCTCTTCTAGGTGGCCTCGTGAATATGCTTGGCGATGAGGTGGGCCCAATCAATACCATAGCTAGCTAAGATACTGGTAACTAGCACTATAAGCTCCGGTGTCAAAGTATTATCAGCAAAAGTTGTCCGGATGCGTGATTTAACAACTGCCCACTAAAACTTGGCGAGAAAATTGAGCGAAACCTTGACAATAGGCTTCGAGTTTGTGGTGACCCATGTAGGTTTTGGATCTTACTTAGTAATATAACCAGCCACCTATCTAATCAGGTTGGCTCTCTACTCTGGGTCAGTTATCAACAGTGAGCCCCTCATCTGCCTCACTTTGTAGTCATACTCAATAGTGAATCTGGGGATAGGAAAATCTCATCCAAATAGCATACAACAAATGATAGTCTCTGAAATATCCACCTATCGGACCCTCACTCTTGTCTCGGTCAGTTTGGACTAAGCAAGGGGAGTTTTCCCCTTAGAAAGTGTACTATCAATCGTGGGTGCATATGAAGCATAAAACTACCCTAGCATAGTTGGGGAGTATTGCCCAAGTGTGTGTATCAGCCATTGGAGCCCCTATTTGATCATCAAATTGTAGAGGCCAAGGATACTGTTGAGTCTGTCTTATATGACTCGAGGCTCCTCACAATGGAGTGTGCTGGCTTGCCCCCTTCTGTTTTGTTGCTGGCTTTCCATATAAATCTCCTATATGCCCTTGACACACCACATATTAGTGAGAGCATCTAGTGGAGATTATGATGACTAGGGCACTGTGGATGACTCCGTCTCTATTCTATTGCTAGAGCCTGACTCAAAGCTGGACTTATCTCTAGATGGAATCATCTTCATAAAATTGATCCCATCGTAGCCTTCTTCATTAGACTAGGGAGGGCAGATGACGACAACCTGAGTCTATTCAGCTCTGGCAGTAGCTCTAGTCTAAGGCCTAGAAACCTTTGGGTTTGGGTGGATGCCAAGGTTCTCTAATGATCCACTCGAGGTCAGAGTTTGCTCATCTTCCAAAGACTCATCTCTGAGCCTTCTCTGCGAGGCCCTGATCTCATCATGGTTATCTTTTAGAGCTATAATAGCTAAAACATGAGCATTCATGCACCTTTGTTAGCTATAAATATCAAAGAATGAAATGCAAAAAAAGTCAGGCTGAGTTGCAACAGGGTCCACGAGGGCACTTTTATGGGCCATAGTACATACTACGAGTTGTAGAGGGATATCGTAAAATAGTTTGTGATATTAAGTTTTGCTCACTGGAAAAGTCTACGAGACCATGTATGACTCATAAAATAGTTTATGAGTCATAGACTGAGTTGTAGAATTTCCAGTGTCTGAAATTATTTGAGCTAGGGATCTACAAGACCTCTCTACGAGTCGTAAAGTGTTCTATGACTCATAGAAGGTCTCATTTGATGGATACTCAGAAACTCTAAGTTGCTAGAACGAGGGGCAATTACGACTCATGGAATGTTCCACTAGCCAAAAAAGTCACTCGTAGACTAGAGACTCAGTTATCTAGATTCAAAGTTCATTACAATAGACTAATACGACTTTTTTGATATTTATTCTAACAATATCGAAGCAAAATTCGCACACCTATATGATTTTCACACAACAACCAATACCCTAACATACTATTCAACGTGTATACCATATCAAAAATACTTAGACATATTTCCCCAACCCTTTCGACCACGTATGAATAATTTCACAAAAAAAATATTCATATATGTCATCACCAACAAATTACACACAATCAATTTTGGGTGATTCAATAGGTTCCAAACATACTATTCAAATTATACTATTAAGGAAACTTTACCCAATTCCAAACTTAAAATCATATTTAAACATGGTCAACCCTAATTCAATTAGCAACATGTCAATTTCACATATGGTTTTGTGTCTAAACTACCATTCCCAACATAATTTCCAATTTAATTGTACAAACATAGGCAAATTAAAGGTATGTGATTAATCAAAAACTTACTAAGTTGTGTAACTAAATTGTAGAAGATGAAGGAGGTGAAGAGGCACAAAAACCCTAGGTCACCAAAAAATCTTGTCGAACAATAGGGGTACGGTTGCCGTCAGTGGTCGGAATTTCTTGGGGTGGGGTTGGCCAAGTGTTTTTGTAATTTAGATTTGAAATGGGGTCAAAATAATTTGACCCTATTATTTATACCTTGACCAGGTTAACTGAAATCTAATGGGTTTTGACTCTATGAAACCCCGATTATGGGTTGTAGAGTATTTTATGACTCGTGAACTATGGTTTTGTATAATCTCCAAACCCTAGATTTTAGGACCGATATTTACAAAACATTGTGCGATTCTTAGAGAAATGTACAACTCGTAGAATCGATCATAGAAGCCTCAACACTTAGAAAAGTTTTAGAAAACTCACCTAGGGTCCACGAGCCCCATTCATGACCCCTAGTTTTATCTATGTATTGTAAAGTTGGCTCGTGGACTGGAGTACACAATGTTTTGCATACTAGAAATGTCTACAAAATGGTTTATATATTGTAAAGTGTTTTATGACTTATAGAACAAGATGTGGAGTCTCTTCCTGATGCTTTTCTCAGCCAAAAATGGCTGAGTTAGCCATGTACCTGCATATTCTTCATAGAACACACTGTTACCCTATATACAACCAATCTAATGTCTAAAATTACAACCAAAATATAAGAAAACAATCTACCTATGAGTCCAAAAACTGAAAATAAAGCTACAACTAAACTATTACATCACAGACCGCAGGTTGCTTCCCAAGTATCGCTTGATTTATTGTCGCGGCATGACTTGGACAAATTGGTTACTCAGACTTCACCAATTGCCTAGAATTCATTCTTCAAATCATTTGGCCAGTTTCATAGACTAACAGATATTGAAGACAAAATTTTTGTCGTTCAATCTAAACTTGAGTTGACCATCTTCCATATCTACCAGTGCTCGCCCATTAGCTAGAAATGGTCTTCCCAGGATGATTAGAACGTCAAAGTTGAATTTACAATCTAGGATCATAAAGTCTACGGGGAATAAGAACTTCTCCACTTTGACCAACATATCATATAGCATCCCCACAGGCTTCTTCATTATACGGTCGACCATCAATAACTACATGCTCATCAGAGTAGGGGCTCCCAATCCTATCTTTTTGATGACCACAAGGGGCATCAGATTAATGTGAGCACCTAGATCACACAGTGCCCTTTGGAACTCCACATCTCCAATGGTGCAGGATATGTTAAAAGCACCAGTCCTTCATGTACTTAGCATAACCTGGCATCTTCTCCAATGCCTAATGAGAAGGATATTGATGGAGAGCTATTACAGCATGGAGAGAAAGTTCTTGAACTTGCCTTCCTTCTTCTCTTTTTTGATTCTTTGATAAAAGGGAGCAGGAGGCCTAGGAATAGGCTTCAACTTTTGTGGCACATCAGCAGCTTCACTCACCCCATCCTTTCCACAATCATCTCCTACATATTCATCCTTGGCCGCAACCATCTCCTATCGAACATCATTCTCATCAATTGGCATGGGAGGATCAATGGTGCTCTTGCCACTACAAGTAGTAACCGCCATACACTACCTTCATTCTTAGGGTTCTGAACTATGTTTCTAGGCAGTGTTCCCCTCTGATATTGATTGAGTTGAGTCAACACTTAACCAAATGGTTGATTATGCTGTTTGATAACTACAAAATGAGACTCAATTTTCTAATTGATGCTAGAAATCTTAGATTTCATACCTCTTAGAGTCTCACCTTATCTCTCGACTTTCTTCAATATGCGATCAAACATCTCCTCAATCCTTGAACTATTTGCACCTACATCACAACTATGTGGTGGCATATAAAGATCATTTCTGAAGCCATCTCTATGACCTAATCTGCATCTATCTTTGGGCCCCTATTCTGGTCATAATATCCTCCATGGTTGTCCTTAAAAGTTCTATCTTTCTTGAAGTTCCGACCTTGGTTTCCTTGACCTTGGCACCAATAATCTTGATTGGACCCTTAGTTGTTGGTCCAGAAACCCCTTATCTGATCAGCAATAAAATAGGTATCCTCCTCATAATAAGGCTCATCATACGTGGGAGCACGTGGAGATTAATGAACCACCGCATTGACTCACTCCTGGTTCTACTTCATCATTACTTCCAAACCTATGTGAATTCGGGCAAGCTCTTGCATAATTTCTTTGTTTATCTTAGCTTGCTCCGAACCAACACTAATATGGTATGAACTTTTCATAGATTGATCTATCTCTAAGCCCCCATACACAATTAGTCTTAACCACTCTCTCCATATATTTTGCTATCCTTGCGAATGACTGATTTAAGTACATGCCCCTTATGATAGTGTCAGCACAAGCCTGACTGTTCTCATCAAGGGCATGGTAGAAGATCTCCACCAAGGCATTATCAATGATATTATGGCTTAGGACACACCTCAAGCATTTACTGAACCACTTCCATGTAGTATTGATTGAATCACTAGAAAGTTGCTCAAAGTTGTTGATCTAGTCTTCTAACTTGAGCTTCTTCAATCTAGGGAAGTACCTCTCCATAAAGGCCTTCTATAGTTTAGCCTAGCTAGTGATCGAACTTTGTGGGAGCTCACATAACCATAATGCTACATTGCCAGTAAGAGACAGTGGAAAGACATAAAGTCTCATACATAGATAGATTCTGTGATCCCATCACACTCTTGCAGATGAATGCAATATTGTGTAGATGGCTATGAGGATCCTCCGATTGTATGCCCGTAAATAGCCCATAGTTCTATAGTATCTTAAGCAATCCACTCAAGACTGTGAACTTTGTGTCTTTCAATAGTAGTGGCAACACAATATCTCCAGTCATCTCCATAGCCATAGGACCCAGCCTGTATTGATTCCAATGGTAAGCATTGGGATTGAATCTTTAAGGTTGTGGAGCAATGTCCTCAAGAGGAAGTGGGTTCTCATGGTCAGCATTTTTATTCTCATTTATGTTCAAAGTTGCATTAATTGTGTTGTTGATGTTATCTTGGGCCACTTTTCTCAATGTTTTATGGATATCTGGGTCAAATAGAGTCAACGGGCTGTCTCGACTTTGGGTATTCGGCATACACTCCACTTACACACTACAAAGAAAACAAAAACAACAAAAAATGTAAAATGTTGGAAATAAGGATTAATACTCAAATCCCTTTGAATTAACTAAGTCTAGCCATATTCCCCAGCAGCGGCGCCAAAATCTTGATGTCACCTAAGTTACACCTCCATTTTAGGATAAAGTGGTCATGTCAAGAAATAGAACCTAACTAAGGTTAGGGTTGAACCCAAGGGAGTACATAGACACAAGAGAATTCAATCACCGTAATTTGAGAAATTAACCAACTTACTTCCCCAAAGGAGGGGGTTTGCAATAATCAATAGAAAATAAACCTAACTTATACAATAGTGAAGTCAATATGGAGACAAACTAGGGTATTGTGTTCCCTATGAGTCTCTAACTAAGTATCACCAAATAATCTAATTCTTTTCCAGTGTGTGTGACTTGGCCCATCTCCATAGTGCACACTATTAACCCTTACCTATTAGTCTTATTACAACATCCCTTTGGCCCAGTTCGATTCATTAGACAAGAACGCATTAATCGAATGCTATTAATTAATCTCTTTCCAATTCATTCCTCCCTTTGTCCAATCAGTAACACTAGGCAGGTTCTATTGTTGGCTACCATCAGAAAATATGCAAAAGGAAGAGAATTAATTAAAACATGCATGCACACTTTCCAAGAATTATGAATTATCCGGTTTTACCTTGTTAGTTTTTCACAGTTCTCACAACCCTAGTTGTGGAATTAGCTACTCATGATCTATGTAGATACAAGACATATGATCTGAAATAATATAATAGAGCACTTACACAATTGAATTAACAAGTTAATTAAACTTCAAAGAGAATCACAAGATTAAAGATGAAGTCAAAGTATAAGTGTTCTCACAACTCTCTAATGTAATCTCACTACTTTCTCTCTCTAATTATTGAGTTCTCTGAGTACTATGTAAAAATCACTGAAAAATAACCTAAAAATCTATTTATAATATTTAAAAGACAAGTTCTAAACGCAACAGGATAACTGGGTAGACACGCCTCACAATAAGGTTTATGGGTTGTATTACAAAACTAGACTTCAAGTCTACAATATCCCCTCTACGACTCATAAAGTGGTTTACAACCCAAAAGGGGGTTTCGTCTGATGAATCTTTAGAAAGTCCCAACCTCTAATCCTCAGGGCACAAACTTCAAAAAAATAGGTCCTCACTGAATTTGTCCACGAAATCACCTTCACAACCCATAGAGTGTTCTCCATCCCATAAAAGGTCTTGTTCTACATCAAAAATCAACAACTTCTATATTTTTTCCTAAAATCAAGGCCAACCCTGGAATCCCGCAAATACAAAACAAATACACATAAAACCAACTAACATCACATTAAGAATAAATAAAACCCCATGTTTTAAGCATCAAAAGTGTTGTATTTCGATAGCATATCAGTAAGGTAAGGTACTCTCCAGAATAGGTGTTGTTCTCGTTATGTGAGTCACTCTCCAAAATGGGTGTTATTCGCGTAAGGTGAGTGTATGGGTTACCTTTGACAAGTAATCTACTCTTTCTTAGGTGTAAAGGCAACATCAGTATTCTAAGTAATAGCTCGCTTGGTCTTATATATCGGCTAAGATCCCATCTCCCCTATGTTTAAAGTAGCATGGTATTCATAAATCATAGATTTCATGGCTTATGGATATATTATTTTTTCTTATATACTTTCTTCTATATATGTTTGCTCTTGTCATCTAATATTGAATTACAGGATTACGTGTTTATAAGCATTTGCATGTTATACTTAGTACATTCAAACATACTAACATATACTTTTTTCCTACATGATCTTACCACGTAGGGACCAGAGACTACCATCTTCCACCTATTGACGACTAACTTGAGTGATAAAGAGTGTCTTGTGGTGAGTCCTATCATCCAAGGACAAGCTACCTTCTATCTACCTCATATGTTATGATGCTTATGTCTTGAATTTGATGGTGAGACCAAGACATGTATTGGCTCCCAACCTAATCTATGACCTAGAGGCATTGTTGGATATCATGTAAACTCTATATACGGGCTTGTTGTGTGTTATGCTTATTGCTTGTGGAGACTATGACTATGGTCATCTCTTGATGTGATGTTATGATAATATGTTCATGATTAAATGTAGAAATGTGGAAAGTCCTACGTCCCTTCTATCCCTATAGCATGAGTCATTCTTACTCACCCCTTAGTTATTATGTCCTATATGCTATATGAATCCATGCAAATCCTATCCTTATGGCATCCCCATAGCGTGAGTCATACTTTCTCACCCCCTAGAACTATGTGTTTATTTTCTAAGTATGCACTTTTAAACTGATGATGTGTATGTGGATGCTATGAGGCTTGTTTAGGGACTCTCAAATTTTCATTCTCCAAGTCGTTCCTATGCCCTATGCCCGGATCGTGACAAATGCATATCCAAACTACTCTTGAAACAATGTGGTTGGTATTGATTAGTTGAATGGTTTGATTATAATAGAACTAATGAACTAATAAGAGTCCATATAAGGCTTGTTGATTAGATTAACTGATTAGATAATATCTTATGAATATTGAGTCTTGGGAGGAGTATCCAGTACTGAATTGAGTAAGGATAAGTAACAATATGAACTCAATAACTACATAGCCAAGTGTAGGTGAAAACTAAATCATAAATTAGATGAATTCCTTTTATATTATCCCTTAAGTTGACTTGATCAACTAGGCTAGATCCACTACTAGTTGATTCGTCCTTTATCCTTGTAATGTACTGGAATGTTGTGGCAGTAACAATGAATATTTTATGTGATTACTGGCTCATAAGTAATTGTTGTCGGATAAGAAAAACTCTCAGATAGGTCTTAATAGTACTCTAATGACTGGATTTGATTGGATTGGATTGTATATGATTTGTCTCTGTTTATATATTATTCTTGCTTTAGACTTATAACATTCTGATTAAGTTCCTTATTTTTGTAATTTAAGTAGCAGAATTTTCTTGATGTATGTTTTATTCTACCATTTTCCATGCTCATACATTCCACATGTTAATGTCCATTTGGCGTACACTTCTCATGATGCAAAAACAGGTTTTAGAGATCATCAACAGGTGCTTCATTGAGGATCTTATATGTATTCAACTTGTTGGTGAGTCCTCCCTTGCATTTGGAGGATATCATTTTAGAGTCTTTGAGTTAGTGCTTTATTTTGATTTGAGGTAGCCATGAACCTGTTATTACTACCATTTATATAGTAATTATAGAGGCTTCACAAACTAGAAATAGATAGTGGTTGACTGAATGTTGAGATCTTTATCTCTTAATTTGTTTCTTCTGGACTATTCTTTTAATGTTGAATTGGAGTTAGATTGTTGGCCTTTGGCCCTTAACCTTTGAGTTAAGTTTGTTAAGTTATATTATATATTTTATTGACTTTTTACAGTTGAATGAGTCTTTCATTGTTGATTGGACAAATGATCAAGCCAAGTTGTTTGCTTTGGAACCAAAATAGTTTCTAAGTATTAGCCATATCTAGTGTACCCTCCTGGATTGTGACAAACTTAGTATTAAAGGATAATGTTCATGAATCCCAGGACTTTATGAAGCAGTGTCTAGTAAAGTCTTGATTATGAGTATGTTATGCACCACATTTATAATCAGGAGGCTATAGGACATTAAAAATTGTATCACTTCTTTCATGTTATGAGAAAACTCCCTTCTAATTTGTGCATTCACATTTTGATTTCAAATGATGCCTCCAAAATGAGTTATCGTACCAATAAGGGGTTGAGGACTCCTTACAAAACCGAACAACAACCATCCTAAATAACAAGTTACTAAAGTGCAAGGAGTCTGGTGTGCCTAAAGAGTAGCCACCATATGTTGATATCTCCAATGCTGAACGTTGCCAAGCCATTTAAACTTTGGCTCAGATAGTGACAGTACTAGTAGTAGGCAGACAAGATGCTCTAAATACCTCCAGGATTCATGAGTTTCTGAGAATGAGCCAGCTTGAGTTTACAAAGTCTACACCTAATGAGGAATTTTTCTAAGTGTCAAAAAAGTCCACAAGGACAATTTATAACCCGTAGAAGGAAACATAACCAGTAGAATTACTCACAGAGTGAGTTCCAGAAGATGAAGGAAATTTGGGGTTTCCAGAAAGGAAACCATGACCAAAAGGACTTCATATGGTTGTGTTTAAGGTCTATGGTTTGTGTTGTGGATTTGGGCCCTGGGAAGTGGAAAATTTGTATGTGTGGAAGGGTTTCATGAGGTGATCCATGTCTTGTGGATTTCTTTACGGTCTATGGAATAGTTTTATGGTCTAGTGGGATAGTAACCAGACTCTGAAGATTAGAAAAGAGAATATGATGACTCAAACCATGACCTGTGGTTAAGTCCACAACTTATAATCGAGGTCTCATGGTTTGAGTCTAGCCATTCTAATGAAAGGCATTTTTGTCCTTTTCGTGAATCCTAGACATAAAATATGTCATTTTTGTGATTTCTTAAACCCTTAATCAGACCTAAAATCCCTAAGATCCTCATTTTTTTTTATTCTTCCATCTTCCAAAATATTTTAAGGCAATATTCTCTCTAAGAAGAAAGCCAATAAGGCTAGGTTTTCAAGATTCTTCCTCACAATTTCAAGTTCCTTTTTCCCAGGCTTCAATTATGCTATATGAGTTGATTTTTGGGTTTCTTTCACCTACAAAGTTCATTCCATAAAGGTTTTTACCTTTTTCTTAAGTTCCTTAAATTACTACCATGCATGCGAATGGTTTAAGTAATCATTTCATGATATATTACTATGCATTTGTCTCTAATGATATCATGGAAGGTTTCACTATATATTTCTATGTGCTTTGGATTGATATCAATGACCCCAATGACTCAAGCTAAATGATTATGTGTGGCATATTAGCATATGAATAAATAAGCATATTTTCCCTATGTTCATGCATGACGCTCTTGATTTATGAGTTTTCTACTAAATGGCTAAAAATGATTAATGAGTACATAAAATAAAACATTTAAGTTAATATTTATGTCAAAGATATACGCACATTCATATTGCCCGTAAAACAAATTTATGAAGGTCCCCAATGTGATACGACAGTTCTTAGTTGGTGGTTCCTAAGGTTTTGAGCTACTTTTCAAAATTGTGACTTATGATTCTAAGTGTCATTACTTAGCTAAGTATATTTTCTGAAAGTATTCCATGGGATAACTTAGCACCGAAAGAGGCATTGAGGTACGATTAGGTAAAGGAAACCTTAGAAGCAACCCTTTGCTCTATTAACTATGTACCACCATAGGAGCCCTTGTAGGTTAAGCTAGTTAATCAACGTAGGCCATTTATTTTATTTGATGATAGATGTTATGCGACGGAGTTCCAACCGACAAGTGAAATCTCCATTCCAGTGTAGGGGGCATGTAGTAGCTCACATGGTCTTATATGTCGGTTACGGTCCATTTCCACAAAGTGTGAGATTTGATATCTTTATTTCATTACATTTGTTCATATGTTCCATTACTTTTACTTCATATTGAACAATTTTTCCTTGTGCAAGCTTGAGCTCGCATAAATGGTGACTTTACTATTTCATACATTAAAGTCTTTCAATTTATGAATGATGGCATTACAATTTCATATTTGCATTACATCTCACATACTTTAGTATATTCCAACGTACTAATGCATGTTTTTCCTACATAATGTCACCATGTAGGGACTAACGCTCCGCCTCTGGAACGTGGCTAATTATTAGCGTTCAAGATTAGTGTAGTGGTGAGCCCTTAGTTTGGATCTTCGCCTATTTTCCTTTCTACTTTGTACTATTCAAATGATGTGTATTATTGGCTTTTTAAGAACTGGAGGCTTTTACTTTCTAATTTAATTTAAAGTTTTTTATATTTGAGGGAAACCGACCCATGCATTGGTTCCCATTGCTTCATGTTTAGATGGTATGTTTTGGGTAATGATATATTTTTGGGATGTTCTTATATAACTCAAATGATTTCCCTTAGTCCTTTTCCAATTTATCTCCGCAATATGTACATATTTACCTATGAATTACTTGATATGCTAAAAAGGCTTAGATGCACTGCCTGCAAACATCTCATTCGCCATATTACCACTAAGTCCTTGGCTTGGGCCATGACAAATTTTATAGCAGATACGAGATTTTAATATGTTTCTTGTATGTCTAAACATACCACGTCGAATAGAGTCTTGTTCAAGGTTGTGAAGCACGCCACAACCATGAATGAGAGGCTATGTAGCATTTAGAAAATTCTCCATTCGTGATAACTCATGTCGCGGCTTTAGAGTTGTCTAAGGTCCCCATATATCTAACAATGTTCTCTTTTCAATTTCTAGATCGTGCCACCAAGAAGAGCTCCTCAACCAAGAAAAACACCCGAATAACAAGCCCCTCCTTTCTAACAAAATGACGGGGCGTCCTATGCAGAGTTTAGAGTTGTCTTTACTATGTTAGCCCAAGTTTTTGCTAACCAAGAAATAGGGAGATTTCCATCCCTCTTCAAGTGCCCACATCGGCTACAAGGGTTCAACATTTCATAAGGATAAGTCTATCAAAATTTCATGGCTCTAAGGTGGATAAGATCCCATAGACTTCATTGATGAGGCTTACTAGATCGTTACCATGATAGGAGTCCCATGATAGGAAAAGTCTGAGTTAGATCCGTACCAACTCAAGGGCATAGTGAAAACATGGTATGAGAAATGGGTGAGGAGAGAGGCTAAGGAGCTGGTAAAATTGAATACGAGGAGTTCAAGCATGCTTTCTTGACTGATTCTTCCCACTAGAGCTAGGGGAGGTCAAAGTGTAAGAATTTATCATCTCAAGCAAGGGCACATGAGTGTGAGAAAGTATTCTCTCAAATTCACCAAACTCTCCAAATATGCCCCACTCATGGTAGCATACCAAAGAGCAAAGATGATCAAGTTCATATATAGAGTGTCAAATTTGGTATCTAAAGAGTGCAAAACCATATTGCTTGTGAAGGAAATGGACATCTCCCATTTCATGACTTATGCAAAACAAATTGAGGAAGAAAAGCTAATGGAGTGAGCTAGAGAGTCCAAGATGGTTCGGGTGCATGGTAGAGGGTATCCCATCAAAAGAGTGGAGGTAACAACAAATTTCAAAGTGGAAAAAAATCAAGGAGGCCAAAAGTCTACCAACTAGACACAAACTGCCAATTGCCCTAAATTTGAGAGGCCCATAAAGAGGAGCATTTGGCCAGCTCTAATGCGTGCTTCAAGTGTGGAAAGCACAAACACCATACAAAAGATTGTAGGAGTGGTGATACTAAGCCCCAAGGCCAAGGTGACCCAAGGTACCCCCAGGACCAATTGGTTATATGCTTATTATGGCGCCAAGAAGTAGAAGAGGCTCTATATGTTGTTGTCAGTATGTTAAAAGTTTATAATTTTGATGAATATGCATTGTTAGATTTGGGATAAAATTTATCATTTGTAAATTCTTTCCTTGCAGATAGATTTCATGCATGTCTCGAAGTCCTTGATGAACCTTTTGAAGTGTATACTCTCGTAGGAGAGTCTATAGTTGCACAAAGGGTCTATAGAAATTGTCCTGTATCCATCCTACATAAGGTTGTCCCTTGTGAGTTGGTAGAACTCTCTAAGGTTGATTTTGTTGTCATACTTGGGATAGATTAGTTGCATAATTCTTACACTTTTATAAATTGTCGGACACGTAGAGTCAAGTTTCAATTTCCAAATGAGTCCATTCTTGAGTGGAGGGTAGTAGTTCCTCATGTAGAGGTCAGTTTGTCTCATATCTAAAGTCCTGGAAAATGGTCTCCAAAGGTGCATATATCATCTAATGAGTGTTAGAGATGTCACTACTAAACTTCCCTCTCTTAAGTCAATTCTTATTGTAAATAAGTTCATCGATGTCTTTCTGAATGAGTTACCGGGTGTTTCTCCCAAAAGAAAAATAGATTTTAGCATATATCTCTTACCCAATACTCAATCTATCTCTATTCCTCCTTATAAATTTCCCCAGCAGATTTGAAGGAGTTAAAGGAAAAATAGAAGGATTTGTTGGAAAAGGAGGAAAAATAGAAGGATTTGTTGGAAAAGGGTTACATTAGACTTAGTAGGTCTTCATGGGGTGCTCCAGTATTGTTTGTGAGAAAGAAGGATGGGTCACTCCAAATGTGTATAGACTACCAACAAATCAATAAACTCACCACTAAGAACAAATATCCACACCTAGGATAGATAACTTATTTGATTAACTACATAGAGCTAAGCATTTCTCTAAGATTGATTAGCAATCTGGATATCACCAACTAAGGGTAAGGGAGACTAACATCCCTAAAATGACTTTTTGGACTAGATATGGCCATTCTGAATTCATGGTGATCTATTTCTGCCTTACTAATGCATTTACAATCTTCATAGATCTTATAAATAGGGTATTTTAACCCTACCTTCATATATTCATTCTGGTGTTTATAGATGATACTTTAATTTCTTTCAGAGTGAGGGAGAACACATAGAGGATCTAAGAGTGGTGTTGCAAACCTTGATGAAGAAAGGATTATTTGTAAAATATGCAAATATGAATTTTGGTTGAAAGAGGTTGCCTTTCTTGGGCATATGGTATTGGGTGATGGGATTAAGGTTGATCCTAAAAAGATGGTAGTGGTGAGAAATTAGCTGAGGCCATTGACTCTAATTAACATAAGGCGTTTCTTGGGTCTATCTGGATATTATAGAAGATTTTTTGAAGATTTCTGCTTCATTTCATCTCCATTGACTAAGTTTACCCAAAAGAAAGTGAATTTTGTATAAATGGATGAGTGTCAAAAGAGTTTTCAAACCTTGAAGGATCGATTGACTTTGGCTCCAATCTTAACTTTGTTAAAGGAATTGATGGATTTGTTGTCTATTGGCCTAAAGGATTGGTTTAGGTTGCAAGTTGAAGGAACATGGTAAGGTAATTGTCTATGCCTCAAGGCAATTAAAGGTTCATGAGAAGAACTACCCAACACATGATCTTGAGTTTGTTGTCATAGTGTTTGCATTAAAAATTCCACATAAATATTTGAATAGGGTTCAAGTGGATGTTTTCACCAACTAAAAAAGCCTTCAACATGTATTGTCTCTAAGGGATCTCAATTTAAGGCAACAAAGATGGTTACAGCTTCTCAAAGACTATGATATGAGTATGAAGCATCACTCGAGTAAGGCTAATATGGCAGCTAATGCTCCTGGTACGGTGACCATAGATAGCATGTCTCACTTAGAAGATGCTTAAAAAGGGAGTTAACGAAGGAAGTCTATACATTTGCTAGATTAAGGATGACGTTGAATGATATTGGTAGTGGTGGTTTGATGGTGCTCATGTCTCCTAGTTTTTATTGATTGAGAATGTCAAGTCTAAGAAAGATCTTGGTCTTGCCTTGGTTGAATTTAAGGCCTTAGTGAAAGAAGGAAAAATAGAGGTCTTCCAACAAGGGGGAGATAGGGTGCTTCACTACCAAGGGAGATTGTATGTATAGGACGAAAGTGAGTTGAAAAGGTTGGTTTTGGAAGAGTTTGACAACTCTTCATATTCCATTCATCCTGATTCCATAAAGATGTATAGGGACTTGAGAAAAGTTTGTTGGTGGAACGAAAAGAAGAAGGACACCGCAAAGTTTGTGTCTTAATGCTATAATTTCTAACAAGTTAAAGTTGAACATCAAAGGTCGGGTGGTCTAGCTCAAGACATTGATTTTCCCACTTGGAAGTGGAAAGAGATCAGTATAGACTTTGTAGTTAGATTGCCTAAAACTAAGAAGCACTTTGACCTCATATGGGTGACAGTGGATAGAATGACAAAGTTGGCTTATTTCTTACTGGTCAAAACAACATTTACTATCGTGGACTATTCTAAATTGTACATCTAGGAGTTGGTGAGGTTGCATAAAATTCCATTGTCCATCATTTCAGATTTTGGAGCCTAATTTAGCTCTCACTTTTGTAAATCTTTTCAAAGAGGTCTTGGTACTAAGGTTAAATTGAGTACTACCTTCCATCCTTAAATCAATGGGCCAGCTAAAAGCATAATCTAAATGTTGGAGGATGTGTAAAGAGCTTGCATATTGGAGTCTAAAGGGAGATTGAATGATCAGTTACCTCTCGTTGAGTTCGCCTACAACAATAGATTCCTTTCAGGCATTGAGATGGTACCATTTGAGGCTCTATATGGTAGCAATTTATATCACCTATTGGGTGGTTTAAAGTTGGTGAGATGGCCTTTTTACGGCCAGACTTACTCATGGATATTATGGAAAAGGTGAGGCTCATAAGGGGAAAATTGAAAATGATTCAAAGTAAGCAAAAGTACTACTACGATCTGAAGAGAAGGGACCTTGAGTTCAACATTGGTGATTGGATTTATTTGAAGGTGTCTCCCATAAAAGGTGTGATCCACTTTGGCAAGAAGGGAAAATTAAGCCCTAGATATTTAGGGACTTATAATCTTGTGAAAAGGGTTGGCAAAGTGGCATATGAGTTGGAATTACTTATGGAGATGGACATAATTCATTTGGTTTTTCATATATCAATGTTGAGGAAGTTCATGGCTGATCCAAATTCTATAGTCCCATTGGAAGATGTGTCCATTGAAGAAAATTTGACTTATGAGAAGGTTCAAGTTGAAATTCTAAATCGGCAAGTAAAGAGGCTAAGAAATAAGTAAGTTGCATCCGTCAAAGTGCTTAAGAGGAATCAACAAGCTAAATGTGCAACATGGGAAGCGGAAGCAAACATGTTGTAGTGTATCACTATCATTTCCACTCCATTCAAGTCTAAGGTATTAAATTATTCATGCCCAAATTCTTCAATTCCTTGTGTTTCTGTCCGTACATGCTTCATATGCCTATTTACATGTTAATGGACTATTTTGAAACATGTTTTGACTATGGATTTTGAAAATTTCATAAAAGGATGTTTAAATTGTATTTCTGCATTCATGTTGTTCAGGGATGAATGTTCTCAAGGGAGAGATATTGTAAGGACCCTCAAGTTAGAAGACTTGGAAGTGAAAAGAAAGTTAGAGCAAAAAGGTTCAAGGTCCTTTCACGAGCCCAGTTCATAGCTTATGGTTCAATCCACGAGCTATAGACCAGGCTTGTGAATAGGGACTTCAGAATGATGAACTTTTCTAAGTGTAAAAATAGTCTAGGAGAACTATTTATGACCTATGGAGGAAAACACAAATCGTAGAATGAGTCGCAGAGTGAGTTCCATAAGTTGAAGGAAATTTGGAGTTTCTAGAAATAAACCATGACCAATAACATGACCTATGGTACTATTTACGGTCCTAGTTTATGTCATGGATTGGGGCCCAAGGAAGTCAAAAATTGGTTAAGTATGGAAGGGTTCCACGAGGTGATCCACGTCTCGTGGAATGGTTTATAGCCTATGGAATTGTTTTATGGTTTGATGGATCGGTAATAAGACTCTAAAGATTGGAAAAGAAGAACTGAATGACTCAAACCATGACTTATGGTTGAGTTCAGGACCCGTAATCGAGGTCCCATGGTCTAAGTCCGATATTTTTAATGAAGGAAATTTTTGTCTTTTTCCTAAATTCTCGACTTAAACTACATCATTTGTGTGATTCCTTATGCCTATAATTATACCTAAAATCCTTAAGATCCTTATTATTTTTCATTCTTCCATTTTCCAAAATATTATAAGGCAATATTCTCTCTAGGAAGCAAGTCAAAAAGGCTAGGGTTTCAAGATTCTTCCTCACAATTTCAAATTTCTTTCTCCTAGGCTTCAATCAAAGTATGCGAGTTGATTTGTGGGTTCCTGTTAGACCCCGTAATTAACTAAATGGAGGTTAATTGCCCATTCGGAAAAATTATTGAGATTGAGGTGTATTTTAAATTTTACCGGGATTTTAACGGGTAAAAATTTGGTTGAAGTTGGGAGTCCTTAATTGGATTAAAATAGAAAAGTTTGGGGACCTAATTGGTCAATGGGCTAACTAGGAGC
>JAOTQJ010161631.1:0-21440 GCA_025642045.1 Solanum sejunctum | reverse complement strand
CTAAGTGTTTTGGGGAGTATTGAAAAATATTTATGATGATATAAGGGTGAAATTTGACTAAGTATAGATAAAAGCACGTTATGGAAAATTCGGCCTAGTACTTAGAATATTTTGGAATAACTAAAAAAAGTAGTTCCCATTTTGTATAGATGTGCGTCGCGAAAGCAATGCAGATTCCTCTCAGGAAATCACGTTATTCAAATTTCATAATTGCTAAATCTTTGCTCTTAAATCGGGGTTAGACCCTTTTCGCCCTAATTTGGACCCTCTGAACAAGAATCTGAAGTTCAAGTTTTGAAATAACAAACATATTTTGAGATATATAGAATTTAAAATTTTGGAAATTTTGAGGCACATTTTTGGGCACTTTTTGGGGTCGTTTCACGTATACAGTATTTAGTCAAAACATAGTGATTCAAATATGTTAGAATTGTCCTGTAACATAAAGAACCTATCACATGGGTGAGAAAACCTTCCACCAACATTCAGTTATCATTCCAAAGGACCCCCATATACATAATCAACAGATTATATAAACATGTCATTAGAGTCTTGGACATACAAATTATGCTTTTATTGAAAAAGAGTAATGTAGATAGGTTTAAGTCAAATAATCCTTCAACATACATTTTAATATGATTATAAACAAATATCATAAATTTCATAAATTTAAATCAAAATCTGAATATCTCATTGTGTATTCAAAAGACCTAGTTTACTATGTTAAAGGGACACTTATAAATCAATAATTATATGCTATTGAGAGTCATTATATGTTAAAGTAGGTAAATAACAGTCAAATTACTCATAACATATGCATATGAAGAAGTAACTTCAAAATTCATTAAAATCACATAATTTAAATTAGAAAATTTGTGTCACTACTCGAACCTAGGGTCTAGCAATGACATAATGAATGTGACACCTGAAGGTATCCCATCTAAGTCTCGTGTTCATATCATAAGATTTCATAAGGTAAAATAAGCATACAAAAGAATTAGAAGTGGAAATGTATATAAACAAGAGTTTCATAGTTCCATAAGAAAGAATATATCAAATCCATTAAGGTCCAATTCGTGCCTCTACATCATAGATCTGGGTGGGGTCTAGCACATAGCTTGCTAGTTCACCTTTAAGATATACATCCTAAGAAATAAAATACTAAAGTCTCATCATAAAAAAATAAAAGCATCATAAGGGTTTGTTCACGAAGCATGGGAACTCACCAACAAGTCTTCAAACCTGAAATTCCAATACTAACCACAAAATGAAATAATATCCACATTGCCTATCCCTACATGGTTAGATCATATAGGCAAAGAAGTATATGTTAGCACATGGAATGTAATATGTATGTAGGTATGCCATGAATCAAAGGACATCACATTACTATCAATATGCATAATCATAATTAATAGGATAAGGACACAATATGTAATAGTATGCAATTTAAAATAGTGGGAAGAGCATCATAAACTTATTGTTATCCTTAACATACATATGTGAGCATGGAACCATAATCGACATATAAGACTATGCGGACTGTTACATAGAATCCTGATGTTTGCTCGATACCGAGTGAAAGATTACCTATTTTTCTAGGGTATATTGTACCTTACCATATGTGATCCTTCCTATTTCGACAAGTTCTTTACCATGAAACCTTCTGGGAACCATCCAATTTTTGTGTATGCTTACTTATGTGGATCCACTAACATAATACAAAGTAGGCACTTAATCATCATCTCTATAGTGGCAAGTAGTTATGAGAGAGATACACTTTACATTAAGGACACCTTAGGTCGAGTCCTCACCATCAATCTCATTCTGTGCTAAGTCAATTCCCATGGAATACATAACTCAAGCATATATATATATATAAATTTTAACATAGTTCATATTTCATTGAAATAATGCTTTCATAAATTTCAAAATAATTATCATGGTCTTTCATGAAACATCAAGTTATAGGAATAGTCCATCTATTTTTCTTTCATCATAGTGTGGGTAGACATTCAAACCTTAACATCTTGTCATAACAACTGGGTTATCGTCACATTCTTTATCATAGCATCATCATTGCTTTCATAGTGTCACCATTCACAATATCATCGTCATCATTATTTAAAACATATTTTTTGTACTTAAGATCATAAGCATACAAACTCAACGCTTTATCATAGGAGACTGGGGATAAGTGTGAGTCCATAGACATTTGAGTCAAAATCATGCAAGCGAATAAAAATCATAGAGAAAATATGCAATTACATCAAATTAAATCATTATCAAAGGAACCTACTTAATATCATCAAGCCCTAATCATATATTCTTGGAAATCATATATTTTATCTTAAAAATCATATACATCATAAAGTTTATCATACATAATTAGTTATATTCATTAGAAAGGAATCATAATCGATTCATTAGGAATCGTATCTTAAAAGACCATAAAAACTCATCATGAAATTTTGTAAAAAGGTAATGTTTTTTAATTAGGTTTCATGGCTGCAACTAATCTATTAATGAATCCCTACATACCCCAAGTAAAATCCTTAGTATTTGAACACTAAAATTTTGAAATCCTTAGTAAAACCTTCAGGTATTAACTTTAATGGAACCCTTAACTTAGAGATAGAAATATTGTGCACCCATAGAAAACTTTAGGAATTAAAAGTTTTGAATGATTTAGGAATAGGACTTTATAAAGGTTAAGTCGGTTAGTGTAGTTAGAGTAGCCAAAAATATATAGCTTAGGACTTAGAAGAATTAGAAAAGTCAAAAACATTCTTCACTAAAAATTGCCAGAGTCATCCACAAAAACCCTTCTACAGGTTGTGGATCAACTTATGGCTCATATCTTACCTCATAGATGAGGGTGTCACTAAAGCTGAGCTACTAGAATTGTAGCTTCTGACACATAAACATTCAACATGGCTCGTAGATAAACTTACGGGCCATAGAACCCTTCGTACTAAGACTCCAGACTTGGACAAATATTTGTTTTCATTGTGGCCTCCTCCTATAAGACCTATTGAAGGCTAATAGTTCTTTATACGGTCAGCTTGATAACTTGTAAGTCAACTTTCAGAATTTCATCAATTTGCTAATTTCACTAGACACTTTCCACGATAGAACCTATGACCTTCTAATTTACTCGTAGAGTAGCTTGAAAATCAATTTGTCAGTAGAAATCTTAACTCCCAGTTACCCAAGCCTATAAAAATGAGGGGTGTTACAATATTTCCCCTTTAGTATCATTCAGCCTCGAATGATACAAAATTAAGCTTGAATAGAGGGAAATACAGTAATCATCATAGCATAAATGAAAAAAACAACTTAATCATCATCTTCATAAAATCAGCAAACTTATACATCAAATATCATTTTCAAAAACAGTTTTATGATCAATCATGCATGTAATTTAACTAGAAGTACATATTCGTCAAAATTTCAAAGAAATAGATCACATTAAGTACTTAAGCTTGAGTAAAAAGAAAGAGGTAAGGAATTCATCATGTCCGTTTGGTATGGCAATAACTCTATTCTTCCATGCACCTATATTTCAATCCTCCATCTTATATGTGGGAAATAGATTAGGCTCATAAAGACCTCTAGTACTTAGCCAAGTTCAAAACTTTCCTATAAATTCAGTTTCTAGTGTTATATTATAAAAAGGTCAACTTTAAATGATCATAACTCTTAGTACACAGAGAATTAGGTAGCCCATGGCCTACCAGATGAAATAACTTTGAATTATTTTTCCTAAACAAGTGATTTCACCTCATTTGGAGTTAGGAGTCAAACGTTATGGCTACTTAACTAAAAACTACTAGAAAGAGTTGATCTACGAAACCACATACGGGTCATGGTTTAAAGTATGACCCATCTACTAACATGTGGAATTTTTTTTTGAAAATTTGTTTTTTGGTCCCAAATCTTAAGTATCCATCTACGGGTTGCAAAAACTTTTACAGACCTTGGATTTGTCTCATGGAATCAATCCAAAGACGTCAAAACTTGCCTAATAATTATGAATAGTTCCTACGAGCTATAGGTAGGCCTGTAGATGAATTTGACAGCTTTTTAAGAAAGGTTATTTTGGTCTTTTTCCATCATTTCAAAGCATAAACCTTATATTTTTACACCTAAGTAAATCCCTAAACATGTCAGTTCAACCCTTTTACGCTAATAACACCTTCTCCAACTTAGAGAATGGTTTCAAGGTTGAAAAAAGCTAGGGTTTAAAGATAATCTTGTAAGTTTTTTCAAGTTGTTCCAAGACTCAAAATTTCTAGATATGTACGCCTAACCAAAATATAGATTGTGTTCTCCCATGTGTCCCATAACACGAATTGCTAGAGTTGTGAGTGAATTGAGTCTCCCATGAATGTTTCTTGAAGGTTTTCTCTAAAATACTAATATATTCCTATACGAACTATCATGAATTACTTTTTTATGAATCAAATACTTAAGTTAGATGATTATGCTATTGTACGTGAACCCTAGCATAAATTCTTATTATTCTAACATATTTTTTAGCTAAATGAGTATGCATGATATAATTTGAGCCTAAATAATCTATGAAATCCCTAAATTCTTTAATTCTACTTTTGTTTTCCAGAATGCTATTAGTCAGAATGATACATGATAGAATCTTTATGAATTAAAAGCTGAACCATAAAAGAATATAACCAAAGAGTTGATAGTTGATATGGTGAATTGAGTTGACAAATGTCCAGTGAGATTAGATAAAAGAGTTAACCATATGGTTGATGTATTATGAGAATATTGAGTCTTGAAAGGAGTATTGAGCACCAAATTGAGTAAGAGTAAGTTCAACTCAAACTAACTACATAGCCAGTGTAGGAGGGGATTGAATCATAAAATTGGATATTTCATGATGTTCCAAAAGAAGACTTGATGTTACTAATTTTGGATCCAATGATGTGATATCCTATACCATGGCAAGGTATTGGATAGATGTGGTAATAATATCACTGTGTTGTATTATCAACAACTCATAGATGATGGTTCCCAATTAGAGAAACTCCTAAATTGGCCCTAATAGTACTCTCAGTGGATTGGATTAGATGGTATATGAGTGGTCATTGTCTAAACTATATTCATACTTTAGACTCTTAAATGATGATTAAGTTTCCTACTTCTTAAGCTGAGTTATTTGAGATGATGTAATTGTTTCCTTACATGGTTCATTCTATCATTATATATGTACATTTAATGTACTGACATCCATTTAGGCCTAGATAATTTCATGATCTATACATAGGTATTAGCGGTCATCAACACGTGCCCTATGGAAGACCTATTTACTTTCAGCTGATTAGTAAGCCCTCCCCTACTTTCGGAGTATGTCATTCTTTTGTTCTAGCTTTGAGTTTAGCCTTTTTATTTTATTTAGAGGCATCCATGGGTATATCATTGGCACCATTTGGTAAGATGTTTTAGAGGCTTTACAGACTAGACTATTAATTTACGAGTGGATTATATTTTTAAATACTTTTAGTCATACTGTTTTACATTGTTGATGAATAGATTATTTGCCCTTTGGCCTTTTGATTATAATTTGTCACTACTTTTATTTAGTATTGCTAATCATTAATGTCTGCCACTTTTAGTTATGATTGAATGAATGTGATGAGGCTAAGTTGTTTGCTTGGGGACTAGTAGTAGTCTCTGAGTATCAACCACGCCATGGGCACCCTTCTTAGGCATGACAAACTTGTTATGGTATTAGAGAATAGAGTTTGAGTGTTCGAGGGAGTCTATGAAGCCATATATAGTAAAGTCTTGTCTATGGGTGTATTATGCATCACATTTTATAAGCGAAAAACTATGTGATATTTAGGAATTGTTACACTTTCTTGTATTTTGAGTTTGTGCAATAAAGTTTAACTCTATTAATGTATCTATCTAATTCATGCGTGACCCACTTACAAATCATGCCTCCTAAGTATACCACCACCAAAAGAGGTGCTTCATCTTGCAACAGTGAACCATCCCCAATAAGAAGTGCCTCCTTAGATGGAAATAAGGGGCTAGGGTTGACGTGCTAGAGTGACTGGGGCTAACCAGGCACCTATTGCTTCAACTAATCCTACTACAGAGGTTGATTTCAGAGGAGCTATCATATGCTCAACTAACTGGTGGACACCCAGAGAGTGAACCAGAGTTCACAAACTTCTAGTTCTAGCTCCTAAGAGCCAACTCTTGCTTTGAGGCTTGGGGACTTTCTAATGGTAAACCCTCAGCCTTCATAGGTTCTAAGGTTAAGGAAGTCCCATAGAATTTTATTGATACGATGTGAAAGTTGTTGAAAGCTATGTATGCGGTAGAGTTTGAGGGAGTCGAACTTGCTTCCTATCAACTCAAGGATATAGCAAATGTCTGGTACAATCAATGGGAAGAGAGCTAAGGTGTGGATGTTGAGCTTGCTATTTGAGATGACTTTTAGAGTGCCATTCTTGATCACTTCTTTCCATGAGAGTTGAGGGAAGTGAAGCTTGAGGAGTTTGTTCACTTGAAGTAGAAGGGGATGACTTGGTCAAAGAAGATAGCCTTAAGTTTATACAACTAACCAAGTATACTCCAGAGATTGTCCTGGACATGAGATCCAGAATGAGAAATTTTATATTTGGGTTGGCCAAACATGTAAAAACAAGTGCAAAGGACATTGCTAATTCTATATATCTCTACGGTTATGGTCTATGCACAACAACTTAAGGAGAATAATAAGAGGGATAAGAAGGAGCACTTGAGCAAGAAGGATAAGTAAGCAGGGCATGAGCCTAGCCAGCATAAGCAAAGTAAAGGGGAAGGGTCCTATCATAAGAAGAGTTCTTCAAAATATACACCATCTTTAGAAAGTGCACTAGCGCCGAGTGATAGGCATGATCATAAGTCTTAGGGCTATCAGAATTCCATAGCTCAGGGTTTTCAATCCCCAACTAGTGTGTCCCAAGGTTCAAGAGGGAAACCACCACGTGGCAAGTATGGATAATTCCACCTAGGTGAGTGTCACACGGGCACCAATACTTGCTATAGGAACAGAAAAACTAGCCACTTCCAGAATAAGTGCCCAATAACTAGGTAGGGCAATGGAGGTAATAAAGATCTATCCTTAGTAGCACTAACAATAAGTGGTAGTCAAAGAGGTACCATGACTAACAAGAGCAAGAGTACAAACCATCTGTATGCGATAGATATCGACAAGATCAGAACGTTGAACTAAATATTGTCATGCATATGCTTTGATTCATTTCCTATGATGTGTATGCCTTGGTTTACCTAGCTATCTCTTTATCATTTATAGCTCTATATGTGGCTAGTAAGTTTAAGATCTTTCCTATATGTGTTCATGAGCTCTTTAGTATTTTTACTTTTGTAGGTAAGTCCATTATGTTTAAAAGGTTATATATAGATTGCATGGTGTCTATCTATCATACGGATACTTTGGCAAACTTAGTTGAGTTAGATATGATTGACTTTGACTTGATTCTTGGCATGAGCTGGCTTCACACCTATTAAGCCTCTATCAATTGTAGAACTTGAGTGGTTAAATTCCAATTTCAAATTGAGCCTCTTATAGATTGAAAGTGAAATTTTGTAGTGCCTAAGGGTAAGTTTGTTTCCTACTTTAGGTCCAGAAAGCTAATATCCAAAGGATGTATCAATCACCTCGTATGAGTTAAGGCTTATGATGTAGAGTCTCCACCTTTTGAGTTAGTTCAAGTTGTCAATGAGTTTCCTGTGGTCTTTCCTGATGATTTTCTTGGAGTCCCTCATGATAGGGAGATTGAATTTGGAATTGTTGTTCTTCCCGATACCAAGCCCATCTCTATTCCTCTATATACAATGGCTCCTGCAGAGTTGAAAGAACTAAAAGAGCTGTTGAAACATTTCTCAGATAAGGGATTTATTAAGCCAATTATCTCTCCATGGGGCACTCCTATCTTATTTGTGTGCAATAAAGTTGGTTATCTCAGGATGTGTATTGATTATCGCCAGCTGAATAAGGTGACCATTAAGAACAAATATACTCTTCCAAGGACTGATGACTTGTTTGATCAACTTTAGGGTGCCACTATTTTCTACCAGATAGACCTTAGATCAGGATAACACCAGTCAAAAGTGAGAATGTTGACATCCCAAAGATGACTTTTAAAACTCAATATGGGTCACTTTTAATTTCTTATAATGTCTTCAGATTGACCAATGCTCCTGTTGCTTTCAGGGACTTGATGAATAGAGTATTCAGACAGTACCTTTATATATTTGTGATTGTATTCATTAATAATATTTTCATGTACTTAATAGATGAGGAAGAGCATGCTGATCACCTTCGAATTGTTTTTCAGACCCCCAAGGATAATGAGTTGCCTTCCAATGTTTCAAAATGTTAGATTAGCTTAAATTGATGTCAATTTGGGGCCATATTGTCTCGAGTGATGGTATTCGAGTTGATATGTGGAAGATTGAGATAGTTAAGAACTGGCCTAGACCCACCTCTCTAACTATCATAAGAAGTTTTCCGGGTTTAGCTTGTTATTACCATAGAATTATTGAGGGATTATCTTTTGTATCCTCGCTATTAACTAAGTTAATTCAAAAGAAAGCTAAGATTCAGTGGTCAGACAAGTGCAGGAAAAGTTTTCAAGAATTGAAAACTAGATTGATGACTGCAACAGTGTTGAGTCTACCTGAGAGGATGTAGTGTGATGTTTCTAGAGTGGGATTAGAATGTGTTTTGATGCAAAGTTGTAATCGCATAGCTTATTCTTCTAGGCAACTTTATAACCATGAGAGTTACTCAAGATTTAGTGCCACTACTTATATAGAGCACATGTTGATGCACTCACATATCATAGAGCCTGCAATATCTATTCACCCAGAAGTAGCTTAATTTGAGCCTGAGGTGATGACTTGAGCTACTCAAGGACTATGACATAATAATCTTCTTCTATCAAGGTAAAGATAATATGATTGTTGATGTTCTTAGTAGGTTGTATATAAGAAGCACGCCTCATATGGAAGAAGAGAAGAAAGAGTTAGCTAAAGAGATGCACAAACTAGAACGATAGGGAATTTAACTAGGTGAATCTAGTAAAGGTAATATACTCGTGCATAATGGGTATACATCATCCCTTATAGTATAGGTAAAGGATAAGTAAGACTAAGATCACTCTTACTCCAATTAAAAAGAGATGTACATAAGTAGAAAGTAATGGTGTTCGTCAAAAGGGGGATGGGGTATTGTGATACTAAAGTAGATTGTGTGTTACAGATATTAATGGCATTCAGGAAAGGATCATGGTAGAATCCCATAACTCAAGATATTCCATCTATCCAAGGTCTAACAAAATGTACCATGACTTGAGAGAGGTTTATCGATGGAGTGGGATGAAGAGAAACATTACAAACTTTCTTTCTAAGTGTCCAAACTACCAACAGGTAAAAGTTGAGCACCAAAGGCCATGTGGAGTAGCCTCGAATTTTGAAATTTAGAAATCAAAGTGAGAGATAACAAATATGGATTTCATCAAAGGCTTACCAAGGTCTCACAAATAGTATGATTTTTTCTGCGTAATTGTTAATAGATATCTAAATCATCCCACTCTTTGGTGGTAAAAATTACTAATATGGTTGAGGAATTTGGACGATTGTATATTCGAGAGATTGTCATATTGCATAGGAAAAGATATATATTCACTCAAATCAACTACAGATAAATCAAAATATCAAAGATTCAATAGATAAAACAAAAACCCATATCAATAGCATATCTCCGACAGGGAAGTTTTAGACACACATGTTGAAAATTAAAGATTTGATACAAAACATAGTAGCAACATTCATGGGTAACAAGATTGAATAGAAATTAGTTGATTATCACTAGCCAATCTTCTCCAATATTCTCCCAAAAGCTTCAAAACCCTAACTCCCCTTTGTACTCTAAGAGGAAAGTTCTATATACAACTATTAAAGACTAATTATTACGATATGGTATGAACAAATATCTATAATGTCCTTTCTGGAATTGCTTATATACACCATGCAAATGTGTGAAAGTTTGTACTATACAATGTCATTCGACAGTCGAGACTGATCATCATGAACTAATTCGAGGATATGCTAAATGTGCACATGACTATTTTCCTCCACATCTAAAAAATATTTCTATTATGTAGCATTAGGTGACGATTCTTTGTTCTGCTAATCCAATTCAACGATGCACCATAATATCTATCATATAGCTTTTTATTATTATTTTGGGGCGTCGATTACTACAACTGTAGGCAATCTCTTGTGCTATTTAACGATGCGCAGAACATTCATTACAATATCGAATATGATTCCCTTCTTAGGTTGATCTGGAACCTTGGTTATTGCAACAATAGGCGATCTCTTTGAGTGTTTGATGGATTGCCGAGTATGTTGGCATACCACTTTTCTTTGCTATTCTCTGCTTTTGCTCCCTTTCTAAGATTTCTCCATGTATTGTCCATTTGTGCACTTTTAGTCCCATTTCTTGTCATAAGATATGCATATTTATTAAAAGATGAAAATAATAGCACACTAAGGTGTAAGGACCAAAATTTGGTATTCCCTTAATGTTTTTGAGATTTCTGTTCTGAAAACTGTTTGACCAAGATGACAGTTTATTGGCACCTCCATTGTTTGTGTGGCTTATTACGAGTCATGTGAAGTTGCCTTTAGGTGACCATTGGCCTTGTATATCATGTGTTAGCCTTGACTAGGACTTTAAGACAAAGGCACGGACGACATGAACCCCACATGGTCTGTGTGGAACTTTATGGACCTTGTGGAGGCTTTTGTGAAGTGGCCTTGGCCCGAAAATCACATTTTGTCTAAGGCTTAGACCACATGAACCTTTCATGGTCTGTGTGCCTCTTCACGAGCCATGAGTCCATCCATATAGGTGTTGGAGTAAAACTTTTCCGGGTATGGGATCACTGTCTTGAAACTTTGTCAATGACAAGTTTTCCTAAGTAAGTATCATGGGAGTCCACATTGTTTGTGCGACCTCTACTCAGTCCATGAAGGGCTACGTATGATTTCACTCTTATGTTAGTTAGGTTATTTTTCAAAAGACGCCTAGTTTCTCTCTATAATTTTTTCACTCTTCTATTAGTTAGGTTATTTTTCAACTGATTATTATAGCCCCCCCCCCTTTAGGGAAATAAGTCGATTAATTACACAAATTGTGATAATTGAATTCTCTTGACTCTACATATTCCCTTGGATTTTACCCTAACACTAGTTAGTTTTTTTTCTTGACGACAACTACTTTATCCTCAAAAAGGAGGTATAACTTGGGCAACATCAATGACATGAAATATTATTTAGCTTTTTAGCCTAAGTATGGATGAATATGAAGTATGTTTTGTTTTTAAGACCAAGTATGCATGGTTATGAAATGTGATTTGGCCATTAAGCCTAAGTATGCATGTAGATGATTTGAAAGACTTATGCGTCTTTTACAAGCACATATTTGTATATGTATTGATGTGGGATGATGACTTAGCACTGATTTGGAGGTATCCCCAAGGGTGCATACTCCTTTCTCTTGACTTATGTGCCTAACGTAAGTGGCATATTGAGCATGAATAATGCATTTTAATGGATCAACATTTGGCAAGTAAGTCACCTCTTTATCTATAATAGGGAAGATGATGGAGGTCTAAGTTATTTGTCCTTTAGTCTTATATAGGTTATGGTCCTATTCCCGTTATATATGAAGTATTTTTGCATTTATCCATCATACATTTCATGGCATACTGATATACTATCTTTCCAGTTATATAATTCTTTCTATATATATGCACTTGACATCTAACATTGAATATAGGTTTAATGAATTCATATGCATTGTATTCCCATATACTTAGTATATTTAAATGTACTAATGCATACTTTTTCCTACATGATCTAATAATCTCGGGGCCAGAGTCTGCCTTTATCCACCGTTCGATGGCTAGATTAGATTTGAAACATTTGTTGTGGTGAGTCCTATCTTCCAATGACAGGACACTATTCTTCTACCTATGTTGCTTTCATTACGTTATTTACATTGTGGGTGAGATCGGGACATATCTTGGGCCCTGTCCTATCGTATGACTAGAGGCATTGTGGATTTTATAGACTCTTATAAGGATATATGGTATATGTTGTATTCAGAGATTATTATTATAATTATTGCTATCTATCAGATATGGCTATTATAAATTATTTATGAGTATTATGGCATGGATATATGTTATGATGTGGAAGATCCTATGTCCCGATTTTCCCTTATAGAGTGAGTCGTACATACCTACCCCTTCATGTTTATGGGTTATGCATTATGTGAATTGATGTTAATCCCTATCCTTATGATACTCCCATAGCATGAGTCTGACTTTATGGTCCCTTAGAATGTTGTGCTTACTATTTCATTGGTACTTCCGAACAGATGATGTGTGAATGGATGCTATGAGGCTTGTTTGGGGACTCTCAAATTTCCATTCATCATGTCACTCCTAGACGTTAGGTCTAGGCTGTAGCAAGCTTGATCTGATAGCATTAGGTTTATAAATGATCCTCATAGTCCAATATTCTACCTAGAGTAAAGTCATATTCGTGGGTGTACAGTGCACTATGACTATGAGAGGGCGACTGTGATGTCATTCTAGGAATTATCTCAGTTTTTCATATCTTATGTCATGTTTTGGACCATATATTAGGGTTTCCTAATCTCAATGATGTCCTTGCGACATTATAGAAGACGCCTTCACAAAAAGCTCCCCTACCAAGACCAACCCAATTTAATGAGGACAATGTTCATCAAAGGCATATGGAAGAGCCTATCGCTAATTGTGAATTTTGTACTACTTTACTATGCTTGCCCATATGGTTACTACTCAGATTAGGAAGGTTATTTTCCTCCGTATGATCCCACTCTGCTTCTAGAGTGAGTGATTTTACAAAGATGGATCCTCTAGAGTTCTATGGATCAAAGGCTGATGAGGATGCTCAAGAGTTCATTGATGAGCTCTCTAAGGTTTTGACTATTATAGGATTGACTTCTAAGGAGAAGGCTGAGTTAGTTGCTTATCAGTTGAAAGATGTGGTTCAAGTGTGGTACATTCAATGGTTGATGGAGAGGGTTTGTGGTAATGCTGTTAATTGGGAAGTTTTTATTTTTGTATTTCTGGATTTTTTCTTCCATGTTGAACATCGGAAAGCTAAGATGACAAAAATTTATCAACCTCAAGTAGGGTGGCATGTGTGTGAGGGACTATGCCCTCAAGTTCACAAAACCCTCCAAGTATGCTCCTATGCTAGTGGTTGATCCTCATGCAAGAATACACAAGTTTATTTTTGAAATCTCTGATTTGGTTTTGAAATAAGGTCATACAGTTGTGCTTATTTGGGATATGGACACCTCTTGGCTTGTGACATATGCTTAGCAAATTGAAAGGGAAAAGATCAAGTAGAAGAGGGTGTTTGATCCTAAGAGGACCCAATATGATATTGGGTTCTCCAACTCCTTGTGTGGTAGGTTTTGGTCGCTTCCAACAAGGCCATCGTTCTAATGCAAATTTATCAATGCTACGGTGCCTTCTCCCAAGATATAGATTGAAGGTGGAACATTTATTACTTGATGAGACAAGTGTGGAAATGTTCACCGTCAAAAGTGCTTATGGGGTTCTAGTTCTTGGTTTGGGTGTGGTAAGAAAGGCCAAAGGCTTACTAATTGCCCATAGGCACCAAACAAATGTCAAATGGTTCTAGAAAATCAAGTTCAACCAAGATACCTGCAAGGTGGTAGACCTAGAAACAATAGGTTCTATGATTTGCATGCTCGACAGGATGTGGAGGAAGATCTGGATGGTATGACTGGTATGTTGAAACACTTTGATTTTGATGTTTACACTTTCCTTGATCTAGGTGCAAATTTATCTTTAGTGACTCCTCTTTTGGCTTTTAAGTTTGGTTTGAGCACTGAAATCTTAAGGGAGCCCTTTTCAATTTATACTCAGGTGAGTGAATCTGTTGTTGCTCGAAGAGTCTATCGTGGTTGTCCTATATTTGTTTTGCATAAATTTTTCCCATGTGATTTTGTGGAACTTGAGATGTTTGATTTTTGTATTATTCTTGGGATGGATTAGTTGTATGCTTCACATGCATCTATAGATTATTGAACTCATAAAGTTAAGTTTCAATTTTATGGTGAGTCTGTTCCTAAATGGAAGGGCAGTAAGTCTATTATTCAAGGTCAGTTTATTTCCTACCTTAAGGCCTGAAAGATGATTTATATAAGGGTGTATTTATTATATTGTGAGGGTGAAAGATGTGGTGTCTAAGTCACCGACCCTAGAATCAATTCTGGTTTTGAATGACTTTCCAGATGTATTTTTCAAAGACTTGCCCAGTATTCCTCCCAAAAGGGAAGCTAACTTTAGCATAGATCTTCTTCAGATACATCGACCTTTCTCTATTTATCCTTATCATATGGTGCTGATGGAGTTGAAGAAGTTGAAATATTAGTTGAAGGACATTTTGGAGAAAGGATTTATTAGGCCAAGTATATCACCATGGGGTGTTCCTATATTATTTGTAAGAAAGAATGATGGGTGTCACTAAATGTGCATTGGTTATAGGTAATTGAATAGGGTAACCAACAACAATAAATACCCGTTCCCAAGTATCGATAACATGTTTGATCAACTTTAAGGGTCTTTGAACCCCACACGATTCATGTGGAACTTTATGGATTGTGTAGCAGCTTGTGTGAAGTGTCTTTAACATTACAAATCATATTTTGGCTAAGGCTTGGACCACATGAACATCTCACAGTTTGTATGCCTCTTCACTAGTCGTGAGGCACTCCGTGTAGGCATTGGAGTGAAAATTTTCTAAGTATGAGATCACTCTCTTGGGACTTTGTCAATGAAGAATTTTCCTAATAGAGGTGTCACAGGAGGCCTCAAGGTTCGTCTAACCTCTACACGGTCCATGAAGTGCTACATTTTCTAAGAATGGATTACCATTTCCAATCTTCATCAACTTCATAGAAGGGTATATGGTCTGTGTTACCTTGTACACACCATATTACTCTTTATGAGACCCCTAGCAACAATTTTCTAGTTATTTCATTAATGAAGTTATCATAATTTTGGCTTCTCTTAAGGGACTTTTGTGAGTTCTTGTGCTATCCTAAGGCATTGAAATGACCTACACTCTTCTTCTATCATTCAAGTTCATTCTCACACTTAGAATTACATTCTAGCTCTCTTAAGAACTCCTCTCAAAGTCTCTAGTGATGAATTAGCTTAAGAATCAAGGAGGTCTCCATTCTCCATCAAATTCTTCCTATTTGTTCTTGGTGAACTTAGGTATGTGGGATTGATTCATGGTCCCTTTCGACCATGAAGACCTCAACTCTTTTACACTTGATTTTATGAAATTAAACTTACTTCGAATATAGGTTTTAAGATTATTGTTTATTTGATTCAATTGATGTATGGGTTATGTTTTGTTGTTGATTTTAAAGTCATTCAAGCCCTTATATGTTGAATTGTATTGAAGTAATGAAGATTTGAATGTGCATGACCTTTTAAAAGTTTATTTAAGCTTGGGTAATCTATGTTGTGATTTAAATGTGGATTTACTTCGGATTTACTTGAATTTCATAATGTATTGTTGATTTAAGATTCAATCTCTATTGTCAATGCTATTCTAATGACATTTGTGTCATATGCATACATGACTATGATTTTCAAGAAGTGTACAATGTGTGCTAATGAAACGCCCCAAAATGTGCTTCACAAATGCCTATAATCATAATTTCCATATATCTCAAAATCCCTGAGTGATATAAAAAATTTGTCTTCATATTCTTGATCAAATGGCAAAATTGAGTAGGAGATAAGTATAACCCAGATTTTAGAGGATCCATAGCGAAAATTAATTTTTGTTAATTTTCGAAAATAGTAGTTGTGCGCGATGGCTCTACAACACGAACCCATTATGGAACAGTGTTAGTTTTTTCTTAATTTTCTGCTTAGAATAAGGCCATTGGGGTCATGTCCCCATGCCAATTTACACGTGATATATCCCATTAGTCATTTTTCGACTCTATATCACTCAAAAGCCCTCTCTAAAACCTCTCCAACACTTTATCAAAATTCCCATTCAAATTTCAAGGATTTTAAGCCTGAGTTTGTAACTCAAGGATTCTCTTCAAGCTCTAAGTTCTCTTTAAGCTCCTCTCAAGAAAATCCAAATTTGAGGTATATGGGTTTCATCTATTAGGCAGTTTCTCCCATGAAACCCAATCTCCTTTTTTATAAAAATTACATGTTTTCATGTTGTATCATCTATTGGTATCTCTTATTATGGATTTTGAATATAAATTATGTTAGGGTTTTATGAAGATTATTGAATATGCATCTCTATTTATTTCAAGCTTGTACAATGAATTGGTTTTGTCTATTGAGATTATGCATGTTTTGAGCTATGAAACTATGATATATTATGAGATTTGATGATGGATTTCAAGGTTTTTAATATGAGAATTTTATTGTATGTTGGTGGGATGATTCACATTGAGTTTTCTCATACTATTTCACTCTTGAATTGCATGGCTTTGAACAAGCACTATGAACCTGGCAAGTGTTTGATAAAATGTCTTGACAAGTATTCTCAATTTTTTGATGATAGATTATATGGTTTGTAAATCAAGTGACTTTATGATGATTAAGGGCTTGCATCTAGGCATTAGATTCAATAAAAGTACTTATGGTGTTACTAGTAGGCCACACCTTGTTGTGGAGGGGTGGTGGTAACATGCCCAATCACTTTGTTGCATGGGTGACATTTCTCAATCACCTTGCTAGGGGGTGACATGCCCAGTCACCATGTTGAGGGGTGGATACCTCAATCACCTTGTTGGGTCATATGCCTAATCACCATTTTGAGGGGTAGATACCTCGATCACTTTGTTGTGCGGGTGACATGCCCAATCACCACATTGAGGGGTATGTACCTCAATCACCTTACAAGTGGGTGCCATGCCATGGATTCAAAGTACTAGTTCTCTGTGTGTATGTTGATTATAGTCTTTTACCGCGCATGTAATATATATATTGTAAGTTATATGATTTACATGAATGTTTTACTTCAACAAGTGATCATGCATGCCATATTGATATTATACATATCCATTGCCTATGACTCTGCATTTTGACTATGTTGACTTACGCCTTATTGTATTGCATCCTACATACTTAGTACATTGAAACGTATTAACACATACTCTATGCCTATATGATGTTACCATTTAGGGATGAGAGCACCTCCCGATTATCTTCCATGTGCCTAGTTCGGTACTTTGGAGATAAGCTTTGGTGAGTCCTCAAGTCGAAGGACGCTATCTATATTACTCTGGGTATTTGATATTTCCACATATTGAAGACTTAGTACATGAGGGTGTCCCCGAAAAATGTCTTCACCCCCGCTCCACTCTATTCTAGAGGTGTCATTGAATAATTGAGGTATTTATGCTATGAGCATGACTCTTAAATGTTTTATGATTATCGAAGACTTGCCTTAGCCCCCTTTCCCTTATTTATATTTCTCGTTGTTGTTATTTTGGTTCCACGACCAAGGATGTGTGTTTGATATGCTAAGAAGCTTGTTCGGGGTTGCTTCGAGTTTTCCATTCATTGTGTCATGTCTAGGCCCTAGGATTGGGTCGTGACAAACTTGGTATCAAAGCACTAGGTTGTTAATGGTCCTCGTAATCCAACATACCACATCGATTAGAGTCTTATTCATGGTTGTGAAGCACGCCAAAATTATGACTGGGAGGCTACGATATTTATTAGAAAATGTTTCACTTCTTCATAGTCGATTATGAGGGTCAATTCAGAGGAAAAAACGGAGTTAGCGGCCTACGAACTCAAAGTGGTGGCTCAAATTTGGTTTACATAATGGGAGTTGGAGAAGGGGAATGATGTCTCTATCTTTTGCGAAGAGTACAAAGCCGCATTTCTTAATCAGTTCTTTCTTATCGAGCTAAGAGAGGCTAAAATGATGGAATTTATGAACTTTAAGCAAGGTTCCATGAGTGTTAGGGAGTATGCCCTCAAGTTAAATTAATTGTCCAAGTATGCCCCATAATTTATTGCTGAGCCGAGGTCAAGGATGAACAAATTTGTGTCGGGAGTGTCCAACTTGGTTAATGAGGAGTATCATGCCTTCATGCTAGTAAGTGATATGGATTTGTCTTGCCTCATGATATATGTTGAGCAACTTGAGGGGGAAAAGATTAGAAAGTGAAGAAGTGGTGAGTCCAAGAGAGATCATTTAGAAGGTGGATTCCAAGGTTCCAAGGGTGGCCGATTTCCTCAAGGACACAATTTCCAAGGCCAAGGGCCTCTCGATGCTCCTAATAGGAGGCTGGTCAATAATAATCCAAGATTCCAAGGTGGTGGTTGTGGGGTGCCTAACCCTATGTGCCAAAGATATGGTAGGAACCATAATGGCCTATGTTTGAGAAACTCTAATGCTTGCTATGGTTGTGATGAAGTGGGTTATAAGTGATTGATTGTCCTTATGCTCAAAACAAAGGTAGAGATGTTCTTCTACAAGGCCAAGGTGCAAATTTGGGTCAAAGGGGAAGAGGAGGCCAACAAGAGGATTCCCAAAGCAAGATAGATTCTACACTCTTCAAGGGATACAAAGGGTGGATGAGGTGCCCGATACCGTCACCTGTATGTTAAAGGTTTTTTATTTTTATATATATGCCTTGATAGACCTCGGTGCAACTCTTTCTTTCATTCTCTTTCTGTTGCAAACTGCATCATGTTAGTCCCAAACTATTGTGTGAACCTGTCATGACCCGAAATTCAGGCGTGCTGGCACATGTCTTTTCCCACCAAGACAAGTCAGCCTACAACCCAACTATAATATTAAAATGCGAAATTATAATAAAAATGAAAGCTTAAATAGGGATAATAAGTCAACTTAATAAAAAATTCCCTAAAACCTAGTTGTCACGTGTACAAGCTTCTAATGTATTACAATAGATTCGAAAGAAAATACAAGTATCAAATGATATTGTCTCTGGAATAGAACAAAATCATACATAGGAGTAAGAATTCAACAATTATAGCAAAAAACTTCCTCTCACAATCTCCACAGGAAGCCTCACACAAGGAAAGTAGAGAGTATCACAACTATTAGGGCTTGCAACCTACAAAATGTTTGTAGCAAGAGGGGTGAGTATCAAACACATGGTACCCAACAAGTGAACTACTAAACACAGAATTAAGTAATATAGAATACCAGTACCCCTAAAGAGTCCAACCAAACCCCCACAACTACAACCTGTATAGAAATCAGTCCAGCATGATAGTTCACAATATACATAGCACATAGCTCAATAACCACACCAATTATTACATATCAACAACACCAAGTATCAAGTGCATCTATCACAAGTTTCACAAAAAGCAATCACACAATTATAAATAATGATAAGGTGTAATGCAATGCAATGCAATGTCACACAAAATGATACATGTTTGTCCTTTGATACACATCCACTGATCAAAAATATGCCTCCGTTAGAACCCATGGGGCCCACATGTGGGCCATGTATCCTCAGGAACAATTTTTCTTTGGCAATTTTCATTTCATATCTATTAGAAACCATTTCCCTTCGACTTGGAATTTCTTTTCTTTTTCACTAGCCGAAACCATTTCCCTTCGGCTTTGTATTTCTTTTCTTAGATCATCTAGCAAACGCATTGTAAATGCACAATAAACATGTTCATGGAAACAAAATATGCAAGATGCCTATACAAATTCATATATCTTAGAATCAACAATGGGTAGCTCAATACAATAAATGTTGCAATATCCTTAATCTCAATACCATCACAATCTTAACAACATTCACATCTAAAAGTAAGTATCACTTCAATATCAATAATAAATAATTAATATTTTAGGTATAATAAGTCTTCGTCATTATTCACAAGTAAAATATCACCATAGGATAATTCCCCAATTCAAAATAATTCAATCAAAGCCTACATAAATAGTTATTAAAACCTCACACAAGAAGCACAATATTCTATATACTTAACAAAGGTTAAGAAATTCACTTGCCTTATATAAAGTCTCGAATCATGTCAATTATGAAGCTTTTCCCTCTCTATGACACTCCAATTCAAAAAGATCTATTCGAATATAGCATCATAATTATATAATAAATCTGACGACACTAAAATTAATTAATTCAGTTGAAAAGGGTAAAATGATCCATAAATCTCATTGCTAGAGAAATACTGTCAGAATCTAAATTTTTTACAGTAAAATGTTCCCCAAGTGATAATGAATTCAATGGCGAAAACCAATTCAAAAACGAAGCTAATTTGAGGAAGAAATCACAAATTAAAGTTTTTGAAATATATTAAAAATGTAGCCACAAAATCACAAATTTTACCTCAAACGACATACTAAAATCAATCTATAAAGCTCCCACAGTTTTCTCCTCAGAAAAATATATAATTTAGCCTTTTAAATCGCTCAAATGCGATAAAAATTGAGAGAGAAATCATTTGTTGAAGTTTGGGGAATACCCATTTTCTTGGAGAAAATCCTCAATCTACGTAGTTCTTTTAAAGTGAAAGAACTTGAAAGAACATTGATTGGAAGAATTATATTTGATTCTTGACTTAGACTCTTTAGAGTTCTTGATGAAGAACTATAATCTTGAAGAAGAAGAGTAAAGAAATCCTTTCTTGGGATTGTTGAATTTATTTTCTTGAAACCCTATGTTATGATTTAAAATCCCATTAGAGCTTCATAAATAGATGAAGAAGTTAGGGTTGGGTAGATTAAAATTTATGAATAATAACTTACCTTGAGGAGGCATCTTGGAAGCTAATCCTAACTTGATGATTTTCTTGATGATTCTAGAGCGTTTATGTTTAGGAGAGAAGGAAGAGGGTTTTGATCATGAAAACTGACGTTTTATACATTCTGAGGACCATAAGTAGACTCCCAAAGGTTTTAGAATACAAATACCCTCAAATGATAAAGAAAAATGTCAATAACGCATCTAGTGAGGGTCCATGACGCACTCCGCGCGTGGACCTTTGGGCAACTCTTCACCTCTTAACTAAAATGGTCATAACTTTCTACTTTGAACTCTGATTAATGAAAAATTAGATGCATTCGAAAGATAATTTTAATTTCTTAAATTTAATAATTTATGGGTCATTTAAATCATTATACTTTAGGATATTTGGTCATTTGAAGTTGACACTTCTATCGACTCATACGAAAACTTAGTTGCTAGAAATTCTTTGAACTTGGCTTGATGTAAAAGATCCCTTATGACT
>JAOTQJ010161593.1:11499-27827 GCA_025642045.1 Solanum sejunctum | reverse complement strand
TGTAAATGTGGCTAGGGTTGTGATGGTATTGAGATTGAGGATATTGCAACATGTATGACATTGAGCTATCAACTCTTGGTTTTGAAACATATGAATTTGTACGAGCATCTTGCATATTTATTTTCCTGAATATGATTAATGTGCATTTACTATGTATTTGCTTGATGATCCTAGAAAAGAAATGGAAAGCCGAAGGGAAATGGTTCCGACTAGTGAAAATAAAAGAAATGAAAAGCCGAATGGAAATGGTTCCGGCTAGATACAAAATGGAAATTGCCAAAGGGAAATGGTTCCGGCAGATACATGGTCCATATATGGCCCCCATGGGTTCTGATTGAGGCATGTTTATGATGAGCGGATGTGTATCGTAGGACAGACATGCATCATTTTGCTTGACATTACATTGCATAGCATTATTTACATGTCACGATATTTTTTTCTTCCGATAATGCTCTGGTTGTTATGATTATATGGAGTGCTATTGAGACTGGTTATTCATTATATCATTGACTCGTTTATATCCTTACATGATTATTTTTGGTATTGATTTGATGAGACTTGATGAATTAGCGAGGACTTGATAAACTGTGGAATTTTCCCTTTTGGCATAAAGTGGAATAGATGAGAATTGCACTGTTATATGCTTTGATCATAGAATTTTTGGAGGGTGTAATTGTGAAGGTTATGAGTTAGGTTGTAGTTGTGGGGACTTGGTGGGAGTGCTGAGGGGTGTAGGTATTCTATACTACTTAGCCTTGTGTTTATTAGTTCGCTTGCTGAGTACCGCATGTTTGGTACTCACCCCTCTTGCTACAACATTTTTTGTAGGTTATGGGCCCAGATCATCGTGATACTCTCTCTACTGGTACTTATCTGAGGCTATCTATGGAGGTTGCGCGAGGTAGCTGTTTCCATCCCAGCTGACTCCCTACTCCTATTTATGATTTTATTCTACTCTAGTGACAAGATCATTTGAGACTTGCATTTCTTTTCGAATCCATTATAATACATTAGAAACTTGTGCATGGGACAACCAGGTTTTGGGTTTTTTTCACTAAATTGAACTTCTATTTTGATTATAATTCTACATTTTAATGTTATAGTTGGGTTGTCCGCTGACTTGTCTTGGTGGGAAAAGACTAGTGCCATCATGCCTATTTTTGGGTTGTGACATTACAACTGAGAGATGAGTAAATTAGCATGTCGATGGGTGGAAGAGATCTTTACTGGTTAAGCTAAGGTAATATGCCAGTGCTTCGAGGTCATTATCGAAAGAGTCCGAGGTCATTTCCAGATGAGTTCGAGGTCATTTCTAGATGAGTGAGCATTGGCTGAGGTTTTTGCCGACAATGTTCATGGATACATGGTCCTTGTGTGGCCCTCATGGGTTTCAGTCTGAGGTTATCATAAAATGAGTATCGTAGGATAGGCATACACCATGATTATTGACATTGTAACACATTGACTTCATCCCATAACATCTATTCCATCTTATATCATATCTGTTTGATATTACTATTATTTAGTTTATGCGATTATAGACTTATTGTGAAATTGACTAAGTGTAAATGTTAGATTCATATGTTTATGAGTTGAAGATATTGTGTCAGGTGATGAGTTTATCTATTTTATTGTGAAATATACATTATATTGGCTAGGGATTTTTTGAGTACACGATTATAGTTTGGCGGCATATAGTTGGGTGTGAAGGAGTACTTGTATTCTTAATTGCTTTACTTTAGGTTAGTTCTATTTGCTGAGTGCCCTGTTGTTTGGTGTTCACCTCTTGCTATATTTTTGTATGTTGTGAGCCCGATCCACCCTTTTTGACTTCCTTTTAATTGGATCAAGCTTCCAAATTATTCGAGAGGTCATTGCTTGTCCCATCAATAGTCTTTTAGAGATTTTTACTTTTATGTATTGTTCTATTTGAGAACTAGCATTGAAACATGTATTTTATTTTAAAATTTTATATTTAGAGGTTTGTACATGTAACAGTAGTCTTGGGAAGGTTTTAGTTTTGATTTAGTATGTTTATTTGTCCTAATTAAACTATTTATCTTCTGTTGTTATTATTATTATTATATTGGGTTATTAAGTGTTGGGCTGACTCGCCTTGGTAGGTTAGGTGAGTGACATCACACCTATTTTTTGAGCCATGACAATTTGGTATCAAATCCCTAAGTTTAGTGGTCTCATATATGCAAGCCCAGTCGAGTAGAGTCTTAAGGACCAATGTAAAAATGTCTATTTTTTTCATCCTTGAGTGGCTACGAAGGCTATTGGGAAATTCTTTTTTACTTCATTCTAATCAATTCATGTATGGTTTTAAGTAAGTGCTTAGTGGTCATGTATGCTTTTGATAGAAGGCAAGGACTAGATCTACTGCTTCTATAGATTGAGGGAAGGCAACCCTTGATGTAGCTATTGAGACCCTAGCTAGGGGTAGGGGTTGTGGCAGGGGACGAACTGGAGGCTAGAGCAGAGGAGCTGCAGTGGTGAGGGACTATGAGTGAGGTATCTCTCCCTAGCCATCCATGAAGCCTAGATAATTGTAGGTTCCTCATGAGTTTGCTACAACACCATTACTTTAGGATGCACTTTTAAGTGTCTTGGGTGTGTTAGAGACTTTAAGGCTGGCAGGCAGCCTCGTTGATATGTCTGGTACTTCGCAGACTCGAGTGAGGGTACATCCCTAGCATCTATAACAGGCCTATGAGGCCCAAGTTTAGATGGAGTATCCACTAGCAGCACTAATTATTAAGATTCCCCAGTAGCTTCCATAACAGCTGATACGAAACAAAGATACGAGAAGTTTAGAAAGATGGCCCCACCTTAGTTTCAGGGTAGGAAGATTGAGGATGCGCACAAGTGTTTAACTACTTGTAGAGAGATACTTGATGTTGTGGGACTAGCAGAGACGTATGGTATGAGATATGTTACTCTCCAACTCCATGGATAACCAAAGAATGGTGGAGGACTTATGCAGGATCCCTTCTAGTTGGGTCTCCTTAGGAGTCATTTTCTAGTGCATTTTATAATCGATTTGTTCCTTGGAGTGTCTATGAGGAGAACCGTTTGAGTTTTGAGAGTTTGAGGTAGGACACCAAGACCATTACAAAGTATGAGGTTCGCTTTTGTTAGTTGGCCCGACATGCTTCAGCCATTATTCCTACCGAGGAGAAGAGAGTCCGTTGATTTGTGAGGGGCTTGATTTATTCTGTCAGACGTCAATATTTTGGGGTAGCTAGAGAAGGAGTTTCATTTTAGTTAGTTGTCAATGCCACCAAAGAGGTGGAGTTGATGTAGAGGGAGGAGTTTTGGGACCCAAAAGGGTTCATACTTTAGGGTAGTACTCAAGTGCCTCATCAAGAGGTAGAAGACATGGCTAGAGGAGAAGGTTTTCTTCATCATTGCGGGATCCATGTAGCCTTGCCACCTTCAGAGGGAGGGTAGGGTCCTCATGATTCTTATAGAGCAGGCCAGGGTTCATCTAGTTCCCAGTAGAGGTCTGAGATCAAGGAGACTACAATATCTCTCTTGTTTCTTCATAGTCGTGGTCCACCCCTAGATCCTACTCGGGTGTGGATCTCTTAATCACATGATTCGATAGTTCCCTAAACAAACTTATTCTAGGACAATTCATACTTCGCAACACCGATCTGAGATCTAGAATCACCAGCCAAAGGTTTAGCCCCGTCGACTAGGGGTCGTGGGGGAGGTCAAACTAATAGAGGTAGACATATGGGTAGGGAGGAGCAGTTAATATTTCTACCCATTCTTGTTGTAGAAGAGCAACTTCTACGAGTGGTGGTCGAGGTGGCCATTGTTATGGTTTTCTAGGTAGACTAGAGGTTGAGGCCCTTAATGCTATGATTACAAGTATTGTTCCAATTTTCCATCACCCTACATCTATGTTATTTGTTTTAGGCTCTAATTATTCTTATGTGTCTACATACTTCTCCTTGGGCTTTGACTTGCCATGTAATACCATTTATGATCCCATATTTTGGACTCATTTTGGGGCTATCATGCAAAAAAATATTGACCTTAGTATGTTATTATTTCCAATCTCTAACAAATATACATGTGTTATGTTAGGAAATTGGATTAAAAGTGCACAAATAGATATACTTGGCAAATCATAGAAAGGGAGCAAAAGTGGAAAAAGGCGGAGAAATATGGCATCGCCTACATATTTGGCAATCTGCTGAACACTCAAAGAGACCGTCTAGCATTGCAGCAACTAAGTTTCAAGCTTAAGTTAGGAACACGATTAGAATTGATATTGTAAATCATACTCTGCGCATCACCGAATGGCACAAGAGACCGCTTAAAGTTGCAATCCTCAATGCCCCAAAACCTTGACAAGAAGGTGATGTGATAGGGACTTAATCAAATCACTTAATTGTATAAGTGGAGTGAAGAACCATTGCCCAATGTTGTAGAAGAGAAAGCCTTATGAACATGCAGAGGAAATTGGTCAAGTGCGCATTCGGTGCATCGCCGAAGTGCTCAGTGATAATCGACCTTGACCACTGAATAGCAATTAATAGCACAAACTCTCACACATTTGCACGGACTATATAAGAAAATTAGAAAGGACATTTTACATATCATATCATTCTTCTTAGTTTTATAGAGAGAGTAGTTCATATAACCTTACTTCTTTAGGGTACAAGGGTTGTGAGGGTTTTCAAGCATTGAGGAAGCAACATTTGAGTAAATTGGCTGGTGATAATCAACTATTTTCTAGTCAATCTTGTTACTCATGACTACAACTGCTATATTTGTTTTTAAAACTTTAATTTCGAGCATGTATGGCTAAAACCCATATGTTGGGGGGGGGATGTGCTATTAATATAGATTCTTGATTTATTTATTGAATCTTTGATATTTTGAGTTATTTGCAGTTGATTTAGGTGAATTACATTCATTCCTCTATTTAATCTATAGTTTCAAGGTTGCAAACTTAAGGTTTACTTTAGATCTTTGATTGTTGCTTTAGCCGAAATGATTAGAGTGTGGAATGTATATAATAGCTTGAAACCTTTTAGGGTTTCAATTGAAGTCCACAACCATGGATTCAACGGTAAGGTAATACGAGTTTTACTTCTTAGGACAAGCATGTCCTCAGCGGTCCGCATATGATATCGTAGTTGAAATCATATGAAACACTCGTGTATCATAGTTGAACATGGGTTACAAGCAACCTAGCCCATTCACTCATTATTAAATTATTTAGTCAAATATTGAGACCCAGCTGGTACATCGAGTCTCATATTTGCACCTCCCTAATAACCTCTCTAATTTGTTGATTAACTTGTTAAAAGATTATGTGTAGTTTAACTCTTGCATTTAAATATTGCAACTCCTAGATCCTAAAATTGCCTATCCTAACAAACCACTTCTATTTTTGAACTATGATTCTCTGTGGGATTTAACCCCAACCTCTCAGTTAGGTTATTATGTTGATGACGACTTCCCTTGCTTTCTTTGAGTAGGTGGATTGAGTGACATCAAAAAATGGCACCGTTGCCGGAGAATCAGTAAGTTCATAACTGAAGTGTTTGTTGAGCTTTGTTCTTCTTGTTAGAGTTTTTTTTTACTATTTTCTTATTGTTTTTGTTGTTGAAAAATAGGTTTTAATATGGAAGACGATGGGAGTGTCCATGATGAGAATGTTAGAGATACGAATTATATGCAAGGTGTTAACTAGGACAAAATGGGAAGCACAGGTGCTATTTGACTGCCCCTGTTGACCGGAGGATCTAACTTTCATGTAACTAGTGCTATATTGTAACTCCTCCAACTGAAGGGATTATTCAAAAGACTTGGACACGAGGACCATCATGAACACCTCAGGAACTTTGTTGACATTTGTCTCCCATTTAATTTCAGTGAAGTGAGGCAAGAAGCCATTTGACTAAGGCTGTTTTCATTCTCCATCACTGGATAGGCAGTGAGGTATCTAGCTGAGTTACCTCATAATTCCATTACTTTGTAGGAGGAGCTACAAAATGCATTCCTTGAAAGAGTTTTACCTCCATCGATGATGATAAAGTTGAGAAGAAGTATTGAGAACTTCAAGCACATTAAAAAAGCAAGCCATTGCATAAGACATGGCTTTTGTTTTGGAAACTCTTACTTCAATGCCTCAGTTATGCAGTTTTGGACCATATGCTATTGCACTACTTTTATGTGAGCGTCGGTCAACAAAGGGGTAGCTGACGAGCTGGTAGAGGACTAATGACACAAACATTCACTGAAGCTCTTAACCTCTAAGATGGCATGACAAAGATTAATTAAACATGGTACACAAGAGATGACATGGTACCTTCAGGGCATAAATTAAAATGTTAACTCAGTTTGACCTCTTGACTAAGTATGTCATGGGAGGAAATTATAAAAGTGTGAATGTTGTAGGAGCTGACAGTGATGTGATGTTTGATGGTGCATGATTTGAAGGTGGTTACAATGAGGAGGTATATTATATAGGAAACCAAATGATGGGTTCTCGACTGGCTTTTCCAAGGCCCCCCGGGAATCAAGATTGGAGCAATAACATCGGATGGCGAGATCATGATTGGCCTGACCAACCTCAAGCTAGGGGTTAGAGATATTGTGATGGGATGGGAGATAGGTATGCTCCACCTCATGATAGGGTGACAATGATTACTGGTGAATCTAGAGAATCGTTGAACTAAAGATATGCTCACTCAAATTTTGAGCAAGGTGGAAGCCTCCTATAAAGTTTTGAAGGAGATGAAGTCTATTCCCAATTAAGTCAAACAGTGATGTCACATTCATCATCTATTAAGCACCTAGAAACAAACATCTCAAGCATCAAAATAAATGTCCAAAGAGAGGTTTGCCCAGTGATATGGTGGCCAATCCTAAGGGCAATGATCAGATGCTTAGTCATTGCTACTCGTAAATAGAAAGTGATAGAAGGAATAAAGCCATCTCTTGTTGTTGAAGAAGGTCTGAATGAAGTGGGAAAAAATGAAGGTGTAGCTACTATTAAAGTTGATGACTATGCAAAACTAATGATGAAGGTGGTGATGCTCTTTGGAATCTCGAGAGTGACAAAGAAGAGAAGAGTGGGGATGATGCTGTGAATGTCAAGAAAATGTTCCCAAAAATCCAAGCCTAGCTGTGAGGTTGAAAGTACCTCAAGTCAAGATTGATCCTCCTTTTCCTCAGATACTGAAGAAGAAAGAGGAGGATGTAAAGTTTTAAAATTCCTCTTTATGTTCAACTTATTATCGATAAATGTTCCACTTGTGGAAGCATTAATCCAGATGCCAGGTTATGCTAGATTCATGAAGGAGTTTATCACAAAGAAACAAGTTGTTGAGAGTGAGATAATCGAGGTGTCCATAATTGTAGTGCAATCTAACACAAAAGTTGGTAATGAAGAAAGATGACGTAGGCGCATTCATTATTCCATGCACTGTTGGAGCTTCAAAGTTCGATAAAGCACTATGTGACTTGGGAGTGAGTATAAACCTTATACCCCTAGCCATATTTAAATTGGGATTAGAGACCTCATTACCAACGATAATGCAACTACTAATGGATGATCGATCTATCAAATGTACGGTTAGGATTTTACATGATGTGTTAGTGAAGGTGGACAAGTTCATTCTTCCTGTCGATTTTGTGGATCTAGATTGTGAGGTGGATACTGATGTGCCCATTATCTTAGGTTGGCCATTCTTAGCCATTAAAAGAGCTATTGTAGGTAAAGAGTGGACACCTTAAGTTCAGAGTGAATAATGAGGTAGTAGTATTCAATATATGCAAAACTATGAAGCCGAGATATAATCCCAAAGTGTTGTCAGTGATGAAACAAATTTGTAGTAGCTTGATGAATGGGAGGAAATCCATCATACCATGATGTTAACTAAGGCTCTGCTTGGGAGGCAACCTAAGATAAGTAGTTACTTATTTTATCCTCAAATAATAGGTGTTGATTTGTGGAGGATTGAGAAAGGAAAAAACTAGAGTGGAGAGCAAAGAGGGCAATCAAGGGAACTAATCAGTGTACCGTTGAGTCGAAAAGGTGACCATTATTGTGACCATCTTTTGAGTCATTTGATGACTCTTGAGATTCTGTCAAATTTTGTGGAGTCAGTGGTAACTCGGTGAATCACCGAAAGCAATATGGGATGGTCAGTTTTTTACAGCCCTTCAAGAATAAAAGAATGGTTTACCTACTATTTAAAAAGGCAATCCCTATCACACTTGCCACACCACTGAATGTATTAGGCAGTGTTGTTTGTATCACAGAACATGCACAACTCACCGACTTGCTTAAGGCTTTTCAAAAGCCTTGGTCCCTTCATTTTTCACCTTTCGTCCTTTTCATTCCTTCCAGATGCCAACACTTCCTTTTAGCTTTTTCTTTGAAAATTTTCATAAAGAAGTTGACGATATTCATCTCCATAGCATCTTAAGGAATTCTCATTGTTTCACACCATTGAAGAGGTATATTTTGGTCCTTATTTTAGTTATTTTCAAAGAATGCCATTTATAAAAAAATTGATCAGGATTTGTGAATGAGTTAATCTTGCTTTATTGCTTAAAATCTTATTGGAAATTGTGTGGGTAGACCTTCATCGTGATGCTAAAACCCCATATTACATGTATGAGTGATTTATTATGGGTTTTGATTCTCTATAAATATGTTGAAATTGGTGGTGCCTATGCTTTTGCTAGGTTTATAAATAAATGAATTTGTTGCCCAATTATGGAATGTTTGAAGGTATTGTTTCAATTTCACTGTTCTCACTTTGTTTGAATGCTTTTGCTTGAGATATGAAATGCCCAAAAAAGGCCCTAAAAATGTGCTTCAAAAGTACCTATAATCGTTATTTCTGTATATCTCAAAATTCGTGCGTAATATCAAAAATTTGACTTCATATTCTTGAGGGGGCAAAATTGAGTGAGGAATGGGTATAACCCTAATTTTAGAAGACCCATAGCAAAAAATAACTTTTGAAAAATTCAAATTCATGTAGCCATCCGTGCCCTGGTCGTGACGCGCTAGGGGTGTGGATTAGTGTTGAACGCCCTTTGTGATGGGTCTGCGTCATACCAGTGATGAGGACCAATATAGTTTTCAAATGATTTTCTATTCTGGCCCAAGGGCATTGGGGTCATGGCCCCATGCTCAGTTATGCGTGAAAATACCTATACTTAGTCATTTTCAACTCTATATAACTCAAGACCCTCTCAACATCCTCTCCAAAACTTAACCAAATATTTCATCTGAATTCAAGTGTCCCAAGCTTAATTTTGGGTCTCAAGAACCCCATTCAATCTTCAAGTCTCCTTTAAGTCTAAATCAAGAAAATCTATATTTAAGGTATGTATTTTTCATCTATTGGGTCCTTTTACCATGAACCCAATCTCCCTTTTTAGGAAAATAACCTATTTTCAAGTTGTATCTTTTATGAGTATCTTTCATTATGTATGTTGATTACAAATTATGTTGGGGTTTTTATGAAATGTTGATTGAATATCATGTTTTCTATTTCAAGCTAATACTATGAATTGGTTTTGTCTATTGAGACTATGCATGTTTTGAGTTATGAAACTATAATCTATTATGTGATTTGATGATGGATTTCAAGGTATCTTACATTAGAGTTTTACTATATATTGGTGGATTGATTTACATTTCATTTTCTCATATTTTTTCTGTCAAGACCCAAGCATAGGGACTAGATGTGAAAATGACGAATGAAAAACCCGAAGGAACTCCAAGCAAGACTCTTAACATATCATTACACATAATTGGTCACAAAAGCAATTAAACAACATAATTAGATTAGAAATAAGGGCAAAGGGGCTAAAGGGAAACTTTCATAACATAAACATCAAAAAAAGAGAGCCAAGACTCAATATATATCATATCCAACAATACCTCTAAAACTTAGATAGGAACGAGGGCCAAGACAATTAACCAGGCTCACCCTCATAGTTTTAGTACATAGCATGAGATCATAGACATTGTCCTTGGAATGGAGCACTAATCAACTAGCTTGAGAGAAATCGTACTAGCCACGTGGAGGAAGATGCTCAAGTGGGGGTCCAGTTCCTACATGGTGACATCATGTAAGCATAGAGTATGCATTAGTACTTTTGACTGTACTAAGTATGTGAGATGCAATGCAACAAGAGATAAGCAACATAATCGAAATGCATAACATAGGCAATGAATTAGCATGTAGTAATATGGCATGCATGGAAGATGCTTTAAGTGAATTATGCTTATATAGAACATAATACATGTACAATAGGAGACCATCATCATAGAATTCATAGTCTATTGAGGTACCAACTCCTCAATTAGTTGGTGGATTATCTCACCCTATCAACCATAGTGATTGAGGTACCAACTCCTCAATTGGTTGGTTGATCGTCTCACCCTTCTACCCTTGGTGATCGAAGTACCAATCCCTTAACCCGGTTATCAAGGTACAAACCCCTCAATTGGTTGTCAAGATACAAACCCCTCAACTTGGTTAGCTGGGCTCACAACCCCCAAGTGGGGCAAGGGTTCATTCCCAACATGATATAGGATAATATCATATACTTACATTCCTTTAATAATCATAAAGTCATTCAACTCATGATACATGTATTGGACCTTCAATTTCTCAAGAAATTATAACCAGACATTTTATTAAACACTAGGTGGGTGTGTAGTGCTAGTGTAAAATCATATAATTTAGTGATGAAATCATGTAAGAAAATTCAATGTAAAACCATCCATCAATACTTTGTACACCCTCAAGCAATATAAATGAACACCCTTCATCAAAACCCACAATCGGTCTTAGATTCGTAATTCAAAATATGCTAAAACAGTCACAGTTCAATGAACCCCAACACAGTTCATAGTCTAATTCATAATAAATAAGACCCATAAGTAAATCGACTTGAAGTCATACAATTTAGGTAAAAGGGAGCTTGGGCATAATAGGTGAAAGAACCCAATGGTGAAAGCCACAAACCTTGACTTTGGAGAATTCTCAATGAAGATTAGGAATAAAGACTTGAAGCTTGAATGAAATCCTTAAAATTTGGATGAGTTTTGGGACTTGAAATTTTGGGTAAAATATTTGTCTAAGTGTTCGAGTGAGTATTGGGAAATGTTTAGTGTGATATGAGGGTGAAACATGGCTAAGTATAGGTATTTTCACGCATCGGAGAACTTAGGCCAAAGAACAAAAAATCTTGGACCGAACAAGAAAAACTGCATATAAAAGGTACTGAGGCACGCCCTTGGCATGTCGCGCCTTAGGAGCGAAAACCTCATTGGAATTTGCAATTTGGAAAAATGAAATTGCAATTTGTTTGCTCTAAAATTAGGGTTAGACCAATTGCCCACTCAGTTTGACCCCCAGATCAAGAATATGAAGTCGAACTTTTGATATTTTGCAGGGATTTTGAGATATATAAAAAATATAATCCCAGCCATTTCCGAGGCATTTTTCAGGAACTTTTTGGAGTTATTTCAAAATCTCGCCTTGGGAACACTCATCCCCAAATATCAAAGGAACATACATAAGAAGAGTAATTATGAATAAATCTTCCCCATCAAGAATGCATCAACACACTTAAAACACTATTTTCATAATCTTAACATAAGTGTAAAAATCACTATAAACTTTATCATATAAATATAAATGCATGCAAATGACATAGGGGCTGAAGCGTGAGACATGAAATCATATAGAAGGCTTAGAATTAATATATAAAGCTTTAGTAGAATGGAAAAGATAGGGGTATCATTTTTGCATATCTGCTTCAGCCTCCCATGTAGCACTTTCGACTTGTTGATTCCTCTAAAGGACCTTAACGGAAAGGACATCCTTGTTCCACAAACTTTTCACTTGTCTATCCAAGATCTCTACTAGAACCTCTTCATATGTCAAGTTGTCTTCAACCACACCCACAACATCAATTGGGACAAGGGCAGTTGGATTATTCATACACTTCCTTAACATAGACCATTAAAGACCGGATAAACCAATTCCATTTCACTAGGCTACTCCAACTCATAGGCCTTCTTACCAATCTTCCTAATAACCCTATGTGGACCCATAAATCTTGGACTTAATTTACCCTTCCCACCAAAATAAACCACACCCTTCATGAGTGACTTCTTCAAATAAATCTAATCACCAACTTTAAATTCAAGCTCCCTTCTCCTCACATCGGCATAGGACTTTTGGTGACTTTGGGCTATTTTCAACCTTACCTTATCCATAACATCTGATGATGTTCACGCTCGAATAAGAAAGTGGTTGCTGTCAGCAATTAACCTAATCCACGATTAGGGTTGAATCTATAGGGAATACAGGGTTTGACTGTAAGAATTCGCTATCAATCATTTCGAGTATCGATAACTAAAATCTCTAAATAGGGGGCTTTTTTGTGATTCAAGAACAAAATAAAATAAACACTATACTATGATGCGAAAAAACACTCAATTTTAGGACCAACTTAGGAATTGTGTTCCCCATGGTTCGTTGACTCGATTAACCTAGATAACATAACTATAATTGGAGATTCGCATGCAGGATGGTTACTTAGGTTCTTCCAGCCCTCTTGTGAAGGTGAAGGTAGAATTTGACCATGGCTTGGTCCGTTACCATAGCATTCCAACTAACCATTACCTATTGTCCCACTCAACCTCCCCTTGGTCAGGTTTGGTTGATTAGACGAGAACATATCAATCAAATTTTATCATCTACTTTCCTTTTCTATTCGTCATTGCCTTGGTTGGGATCGTGATAGTAGGTGGGGTCTAATGTTGGTGACTACCAAACAACAATCATAATGAAGGGAAATATATAATATAAGCAAAACCCCAATTATAGAAATGTAATAAACCTAGGTTATCTCAAGTCAAACAACCATGGTTCCCACAACCCCAAGTTATGTGTGCTGATCTACTATGGCTAAGGCAAAACCAACAAAAATGCAAATAAAAGACACATTTGACAATTTTACCCAAAGAACTGAAGATTGAAGACACCACAAGTTGGAAACCACAATCTAATCATAAAGCAAGATATGTAATCCGCAAAATATGGTTTTCCAAATGAAAATGATGAACTAAGCTAAAATCCTAAAAGTTTCCTTGAGAGTATATTCAAAGATGATATTTTCTTCTCAATTTTTTGAATCTCCTAAACAAAATCCTAACTTATAGTATTTATAGTGTTTACAAAATAACCCTAAAAATTACATAGGAAAGACAGTTGGCAGCTAGTACGCCTAGCAGGTATGACTCATAGGGTGACCTACGAGTCATTTTCGTAGACTCGTATTAGGTTCTTGGCATCTTGGACTCAACTAGTATGACCCACTGGTACGAGTTGTAGCTTGGGCTATGACTCATATGCTTCTCTCGTAGCCTAGCCCTTCAGTTGTTGAACCAAAGTTTGAGCTCTCTGATTCTTGCTATAAGTACAGCTCTACGAGTCATAATAAGACTTACGACTCATAGGATGGCCTTATAGGGTTGACCTCCACTTAGCAGATTTCTAATTTTTTGGTCTCTATTTCTTACTACGATAGCATCCTACGACTCATAGGTTGGGCTATGACTTTTAGGTAAACTCGTATGTCCGATGCTTCAGCAAAATTTGTAATTTTTCTCTAGCTTTCCTATAAGAACAACACAAAGGCACATAAAAACTATAAAAAGTCGCATTAAGAACTAATAAAAATAACCCTTGTTTTAGGCCCCAAATGTGCTGTATTTTGACACCAAATCAATACCTTCAACTTAGAATTGTTGCTTGTCCTCAAGTAATGACTCAATTTACATAGACAATGAGAAATATATAGCAGCTACCAATGGCATATAGAACATTCACTCTAATCCAAGGACTCGACTATCATTTTTCAAAACCAAATTTTAAAGCTACTAAGCACAACAAAAACATGATGATGAATCTGGCAACCGAAACTACGATAAGCGAAGGAGCATCAGCCATCCATAATCACTGTTATAGGCATATGCTAATCAAGGAGTGCAAATGCCCCCATAGAAAAGAAGTCCCTCTTACTCACTCAAGAAGCATTTAGAACTCAGGGACTGAGGAAACATTCTCACTCTCACAAATGAAATTCATGCAAAGTGAATAACATCATAGGCTTGACAGAGTGGATTTAGTTTACTTTAGGACTTATGGGCTTGTAACATAGGTTCAGGGGGATTTGGTATGACATTTTAGGAAAATAGTAACTAAAAGCTGTCCTTGAACCATGTTTACCAAAATATTTTGCTTTCATAACCTAACACTTTTCATTAAACCCACCCTTATTCTCCTGTTGCAAACTTTTCTCGAGTGCTTTCTTTCTTTTTTCAGTTGTGCCTTATTTCTGAACTCATTTCTTGCTACTTTTTCTCAACTCAAGGTACTTTTCTTTCCTTTTTCTTCACTCGGCTTATGATTTTTCATTCCTTTCTTTATTTTTCAACTAACCACCTCGTTGTTATTACTTTACCATAATAAAGGCCACCCTCAACTTAGGCTTTTAACCTGAGGTGAAGTACACAATATCCATTCCCCAAACTAGGGCCATAATTTATAACCACCCTTAATTTGGGCTTGTAACTTCAATTAAGGTTCACATGTTCAAGGATAGACCAGGGACAATATCAAGGTATTTCATGAAATAAGGTTAAGCTAGCAAGGTGTCAAGAAAGAATGAGTACATAAAAAGCTCAAAAATTTGGAATAAGGGATTCACTAACTTATTTGGTAGGTCATCTAGGCTAAAAGTGGGTTCACTAAAAGAACAAAGGCCTAAGATCCTTTCCAAAGCAACCACATCATCAAACTAATTTTAGTGTAACAAGGCAAGTTCTGAGTCCATACAAGATGCATGAGCACAGCAAAATAAGCTCATAACACATATGACATTGCACCCACAATCAAGTATAGACTCACAGGTCATGCTTCAAGCCTCAACTTACCTTTACATTATCAGAGCAAACAGTACTAGATCATCAAAATGCATAAGTTCATCAATAATCACAATCTCAAAAATTTTGAGGGTACCTATTTTTTCAAATCAGTTAAAAAACATATTTAAAGACTTTGTATATGCCAATAGATAACACTAATATGAATTTACACATTATCTACACTACCTAAACTTGCCGCTTCAACAGAAAAATAAATATCTACAAGAAAAAAGAATCACGACAAGAAAACCTTGGGATCCAAAATTGGGCAAGTTATCGACTTGAGGCTATTCAGACTTCACTTTAATCCATCACTTCCCACACCCCACCAAAATAGAGTACTTTTTCCTCAAAGTACTGACACATATAAGAGTTACAAGGGGCATACCTTAGGTTGCCTCCTAGGAAGTATCTGATTTATTGTCGCAGCACAAAAGAAGGCTTCTATGTTCATGCCTCTTCAAAGTCCTAGTCTTTCACTATCTTGATTTCTTCCATGTTACCCATGTACAATTTGACCCTTTGGCCATTGACCTTCTGAATGACTCCATAACTAAAAGTGCGTACCACCCTGAAAGGTCCCATTCACTTGGATCTGATTTTGCCTGGAAACCACTTCAACCTAGAGTTATAAAGCAACACTACGTCTCCTGGAGCAAATTTGTGGGTCACAATTCTTCAATCAAGATGAACTTTCATCCTTTGCTTGTACAATGCAGAGCTCTCATATGCTCGTAGCCTAAACTCATCAAGTTCATTTACTTATATCAATTTAGATGTTGCTACTTCATTCCAGTCTAGATTTAGCTTCTTTAGTGACCATAGTGGCTTGTGCTCAAGTTCAACCGGCAGATGAGAAGCTTTCCCAAACACCAATTGATAAGGGGACATTCTGATTGGGGTTTTGAAAGCTGTGCGGTAGGCTATAAAGCATAATCCAACTTTATTAACCAATCAGTGCGATTTACATTCACCATTTTGGATAGAATTTTCTTGATTTCCATATTTTATACTTCCACTTGCCACTTATTTGTGGATGGTATGGGGTTGCAACTTGATGCTCCACCATTTTCTCATAATTAAGAATGGTGTCACCATCGAAAATCATCAGCACAGTTGCTAGAGGTTCAGCTCCCATCCTCAACTCAACTGTGATCTTCACTTCATCATCCTCACTTGCTTCAATCATGGAGACAACCTGAAACTCATAACTCCTTCTCTCTAGTTAGCCTACTTGAAACACAACTAACTCCTCACAAATCTGAAGGTAAGAAGACTCTTCTCTATATCAACCAATGCTTTTCCTATATCTAAGAAGGATCTCCCC
>JAOTQJ010161575.1:0-70687 GCA_025642045.1 Solanum sejunctum | reverse complement strand
GAGCTCAAAACATGCTAAAACAACCATACTTTCATGAACTAAAATCACTGTGCAGTAAATTTCTCAATATACAAGACACACAAATAAAATCAACTTTAAATCATGCAATATTAGTAAAAAGGAGGCTTTGGCACCATGGGTGGAAGGACCCAATGGTTCAACACTGCATACCTTAGCTTTGGAGCAGTTCTTCGTGATGTTGAAAATGGAGTCTTGAACCTTGAAAAAAATCCTTAGTTCTGGACGAGAGACACTTCATAAGGTTCACACAATAATTCTTAAGGTTCACACAATAATTTGGGATACACATGAAACTTTTTGGCAACAAAAGAAGTAATGAAAGAAAGAGTGGCACCAGATCTATCAATGCATAAAAATCATAATCAAAAACCTTTAACATGCTGGTCATAACATCAGATACCTCATCCACTACTTGCCTTTCTTGGAGCGCATAGAACCGATTGTCATGTGGAGCACCTCCTTATTGGCTACCTTGAGCCCTTTGATCAACATGACCACCTCGTCTTTGAGGATGACCATCCTTGCCCTCGTTTTGAACATAAGGGCAATCAATGAGCTTATGACCCACTCTCCCACAACCGTAATATGCATTTGAATCCTTCAAACATTTACCACTGTGATTCCTCTCACACTTTTGGCAGCTAGTATTAGTCATCCCACTATTGCCAACTTGCAAGCTAAGATTAGGTACCCCCTCATTAGTAAATCTCTTATTGGGTGTACTAGAGGACCTTTGGCCTTGAAATTTGTGATCTTGATGAAATCGACCACCCTTAGAACCTTATACACCACCCTCAAACTGAGCCCTCTTGGACTCCCCACTTCTTGTCTTCTAAGATTCTCCTCCTCAAGTTGCTTGGCATATGTCATGAGCTGGTACATGTCTATATCACGTACAAGCATGGCGGTATGACACTCTTCATTTACCAAGTCAGACACCCCGACACAAACTTATTCATTCTTGCTCTAGGGTAGACAACCAAATATAGAGCATACTTGGAATGCTTATTGAACTTGAGGGCATATTCTCTCACACTCATAGAACCTTGCTTGAGGTTCATAAACTCCATCAACTTAGCTGCTCTTAACTCGATAGGGAAGAACCGACTGAGAAAGGCATCTTTAAAGTCCTCCTAAGGAATAACATTATCTTTTCTACTCTCCAACATCCATTGAGAAAACTACAGTGGAGCCACTCCTTTATGTTGATAGGCCACTAGTTCTATCTTCTCTTTCGCATTTACCCCCATAATATCTAGCACCTTATACACCTCATCGATAAATTCTTGGGGATGTTCCTCCATATTAGACGCATAAAACTCTGTAGGGTTCATCCTTATGAAGTCCCTTACACTTAAGGCCTAATTAGGAGCATGAGGAGCTTGGGTCCCTTTGTTCAATTGGTTGGTCATAGCATGGGCCAACATAGTGATAGCATTCTGGAACTCAACTTAGGTAGCCCCTTTATCTTGAGGAGCTTGAGAAGAGGGAGGATCCAGTTGCTCCTTGAGTGTATGGGCTCTCCTTAGTCTTCCACCTGGTAGTGGCATGATCTGGAAGAGAAAAGTGCATTCGTTAGGGGAAAAAGTTCTTTTATTTACATATAAAGCATGATATAGATCATGAAAAAGTGAAACATGTTTTACAAAGCCTCATAGCCTCCCATTCATAGTTATGGCGCACTTCACAACCATGAATAAGACTTTAATCGATGTGGTGTGTTGGATTTCTGAGGATCATTAAAGACCTAGTGCTCTCATACCAAGCTTGTCACGACCCAATCCTAGGACCTAGAAGTGAGAACGTGAATGAGAAGCTTGTCACGACCCAATCCTAGGACCAAGCTTGTCACGACACAAGCCTCTTGATTGTAACATGCGCACATCCTTGGTTGCAGAAGAAAAATTAAGCAAGAGTCAATTAATAAAAAGGGGAAAGAGGGAATAAAGGAAGTCCTTGATAATCATAAAAGCATAGAAAATATCAAGCTAATAGCATATACAAAGAAAAGTATCCAACAACACCTCAAACTTAAAATGGAGCGGGTGCCAAGACACTTTCTGGGCTCATCCTCATAAGTATCCATCATAAAGAAAAAGTCTCAACATAACATGAAAGAAAATAGATATCATACCCGGATTGGAGGACTCACTAATAACTACTTTTGAATGATCCGACTAGTCACATGGAGGAGGATCAATAAGAACTCTGGTCCCTACATGGTGCCATCATGTAGGCATAAAGTATGAGTTAGTAATTGGAATGTACTAAGTATACGAGGTGGAATACAACAAGAATCAAGCATAATAATCAAGATGCATAATCATAGGCAACAAACATGATCTTAATATGACATGTTTAATAAGTGCTTTGGTGTAACATGCTTAAGAGTACTCATACTTGCAAAGATTGTCCACACACTATCGTGACATAAATGGCTCATCCAAATACCTTGTACAAGAGACTAAAGAGTATAGCATGAGTCATGACCCCATCTAGTAGGTAGGGGATAATACATGATATTAGTCGTACATGAGGTCAACACTTATAACAAGGTTCATGAATCCTTCACGTAGACATTAGGGAATGTGTCATAATAAATTGTACACGAGAGTAAGGTATATAACATGGTTTATGACCCCTTTATGTAGACATTTGCCTTGTACTAAGGGTTGAGGAGTACAACATAATTCATGATCACTCCTAGTAGGCTTCACAATTCACAAGAACAGAAAACTTAGCATAATCGCTCAATGGTTAACTTGTAGATCATAACGACTCATCATGATTTCAATGTATGCTTGGGAGCCCATAAATATCTTAAAACATTGTACTTGTAAATCATGTAATAGTTCATCAACAACTTGAGAATTCTTGTCATGTAATTTTTTCAAACACAAGGTGTATTCATGATACTTGTTCAAAATCATGCAATTCAAGAGTAAAACAAGATGAGTAAACTCAATGCAAATCAGCCCAACAATATTGTAGTAAAACCCTCATTTAGGGTATCTTAAAATCTATCACAACAGCTCACAATAGTTCATAGTTTCATCGCTCAAATCATGCATAGTGTCAATAGACATAATTAATTCATAGAATAAGCTTCAAATAGATACTCATGCTTAATCAATCAAAAATTGATAAAACCCCAACATAATTTATGTTCATATTTCATAATAAAAGATACTCATAGGTAATACAACTTGAAATCATGTAATTTTCATAAAAAGAGAAGGTTGGGCTGCATATGTAAAAGGACCCATGGATGAAGACCCACATACCTAAACATTGAACTTCTTGGAGTAAACTTGAAGGCAACTTAAAGCTTGGATTTTGTCCTTCAAATCCAAAGTTGTTCTTGATATTCTTGAATTTGAATGGGGATCTTGATAAATCATGGAGAGGTTTTTAGAGAGAATAATTTGGCAATAAAATGATGAACTAAAAGTTTTAGGACTTTAAATAAGTATAAAAATGTCAATCTTGGGCTTAGAGAGGGTGGGAAAGCACCAAAATAACCCTTCCTAAAATGCTGTCAAACGTCCTCTACGAGCCCCATTACGAGTCATGAACAGTACTATAACTTGTAGGACCCCTCTAGTAACCTTTAATATCAATATTAGAGTCTCTGGAACTTTCTACGAGACTTACTATGACCCGCAACCTATACTACGGCACTGTAACAGAAGTTGCATAGTGCAACTCTGCACTGGCAGTCTTTAGTAAAATGACCATAACTTTTGACTCTGAATTCCAGATAAGGTGAAACCACTTGCATTGAAAAGCCAATTAAAAGTGATTTAATTTTGGTATGTTATGGATCATCTAGTTCTTTGTATTCTAAATGTTATGACCATTTAAAGTTGACCATTGCACAATCCAAGAATTAAAACTCAATTTATAGGAAAGTTTTGAACTCGTCTAAGTACTAGGAGTCTCTTATGTCCCTAATACACTTCCCGTATATGCAAATAAGTCTTGAAAAATAGTTACATATGGGTATATAGTTAAAGGGTGTCACAATGGTGAGCCTGCCATGGGTTGCTTAGTCGACTTTGGCCTCTACTTTTTCACCAACTATGCCAACTTCCGCAAAGCCCAAGGAAAAGGATTTGGACCCTTTTTCTATTTTCCCAAAATGGAACATTCGAAGTTAGTTGCCATCTTATTGGTAAGTTGTTTTCAGAATTATATTCCAAGAAACTTCATCTACTCTTGATTTGTTTGGTCAGGGAAGCTAGATATGGAACAATGTGTTTAAGAGGGCAGAAAAATTGCCTGGAATTGATAAAGGAGGAATTAGGGACATTGTCCTAATTGAAACACATCTAACTGTGTTTCAGATGAATGAATTCTTGTATGCACTGAGGGACTGTTCTCTTGGCATCAACTGTGGTAGATGGGATTACAGATAAGTGTTTACTTGCACTTTGTAATTACATTTGTAAGAAGAGATAGATGAGTGCTGAAAGTTCTATATATCACTACAATTTTTAGGTTATACTACTGATGAGTCATGAAAATAAGCCTTTTAGGACCCATAAAACATAGGATTATTGTGAGTTCTTATGTATGTTTTGTTAGTTTGATATACGTTTTATGTTTATTTTCAGGAAACTATGATTTCACGGAGTTAACGGACAATAAACAAATCTGCGCGTGATTTTGGTTGGAGTTTGTAAGGATGCTGCTCATTGGGAAGTCTAGCATGCCAAAGAAGCCATGGAAACACTAATATAAAGATTGGATGACTTGTGAAGGTTAAACGAATCAAACATTTCACAAGCGTATGAGCACTGGAGTGAGGAATTGATTGTATTTTGCAATGTACAAGGCTGGCTTTGCATTTTAAATGTCTGGCTATACACATAAGGAGCATGTACTAGACACTAAAATGCAAGACATAAAATTTGGGACTGAAGTTGTACATCACGTAACCAAACATGGTCCATGGTGCACTATATTGTTAGTGCTTTCCATGAGAGGGACATCGTGAAGGGAGCTGGATCAAGGCAGCCATGTTTCCCACCAAGGCAACCACCATGAGCCCCTCTACGGCCCGTGGTGTACTACATGAGGGATGGAGATGGCGGTGAAGTTCCCAAGCAGCCAGCACAAAGCCACAAAGGCAACGCAAGAACCTCGAGGTCATTCATGACCCGTGGTGCATCGTACAGTTCGTGAAGAGCACCGTCGATGGAAACACTGCAGTAGCTTTTAAGCACTAAGTAGCGCTCCATGGAGGGCTAAAATGGGCATGAAAGTGACCATGAATCGTGGTCAGTATCATGAAGGACACTTCATCCAGATTTCTTAGTTTTCCTACTCAAATTAGGATTAGGATTCCCACTTGTTTTAAGAAACATTTTCTACTTGTTTTAGGATAAGTTTTTATTATTATAAATAGAACTTAGGCTTAATACTGAAAAATATTATTCCTCACATTTAAGGACTACAAGACACGATCAAAAACTTTAGTTTTCCAGTGAACTTTTCCATTCAAAAGTAGCACCTGAACTGTGACTTGAGGAGCAACAATTTTAGTTGTGTAGTCTTTATCATTTGAAATTGGGATCTAGTTTTTGGTTCTCTTTTATTCATGTAACTCAAGGCTTGGATTGTTTCTTCCTTTTAAGTTATTTAAGCATGAAGTACACTATGATTTATGTTTCTATTCTTGCAAGTTCGATAACTTAAACCCACAACTAGGGTTGAAGAAACCAATAGAATGAACTGGTGCAGCAAACAGATGGTTTCCCCCACTAAACTAAATGCTTCCTTTAACTTTGTGAAAGGAGAATGAATGATCCTGGATACATGTATCTTCCACTTACATCATTTTAAAATTCATGAGTAAAAGGAGGATAAACATTGATCTCAACTCTACTAGCTTGATAACAATTTCTAATTGTCATATAACTAGCTCGAAGGTACAAAATACTAAAGGAACACCATGAATTAAGCAAGATGCAACATGTCAAAACTGCTGCAGAAAAATAGTTTCTTTAGAGTCTCATTTGAGAAAAGAACAGGACAGAAACAAGGAAACGTAAATGAAGAGAGACGTTAAGAGTTCAAGATACTATGTTGGTTGCAGCAGAGAAGAAGGAATCATGGGAATGAACAGGGAACCACAGAACCACCCACCCAAAAGGCCTCCAAACACTATAAGAGCAGCTTTACCTAATATGCTTACTACCCGTGCGATGAGGCATACTCATCTTAGACCTATTAACTGAGTTTCTTGCACTTGTTTCCTATATCAATAGATTACCATCAAAATAATACTCAGCTATTTGACATAATAGCTCAAAAATTTAGCTATGAAGTCATACCTTAAATTTTTCACTTAAGAAATGCTATTTTACCAGCCATTCCCAATCACCCTTGTCTACCTCCTTTGGCACATCCTTTAGAGCATCACGAAATGGCTTAGACTTCATATTCTTGTGCAGTGATCCTCTCCAGTTATTCCATAACCTTCAAATATGTTGCAAGTCATATTCTTTCTGATCATTCATGTTGTCACTAACAAATTTATCCTATAATATTTCTCAAGTTTAATTTTCATGTTAACAAGAATGATGGAATACTTAATTCAAGAATGATGGAATACTAAGTTCAAAATGGAGAGAATACTAAGTTCATAAAAGTTTCTTATTCCTATGCTATTAGAGAAAATTCAATAAACAATGCCCTGCTCCAAAGCTTCATGAGTCATAGATACTCAACTAATGGAGAGTAGAGAAAACTAATATGACACTGAATGAAACAATAATGTCAATGAAAAACTTCATTGACTCTATAATTGAGGTCGTAATTGATGAGGAAAACACTGAGTTATGGTCCAGTCTCTTAACCAATAATAGAGTTGCTGCTAATGGTCTTGCACTGGAATATGTTCCTCCCCAACTACTGAATGCAAAACCTGTTGTCCACCTGGATAAAGATGAGGTAAATATGGAGATACAAAATGGAATAGTGTCTTGATTGTTTTTTTCATAGGAGATATACCTAGATATAATGTTATAACTAGGTACATCAACCGATTATGGCCCAATGTTACCAAGCCTGAACTCTTTTATCATGGTGAACGGTACTATATATGTAGTTTGATTTAAATCGATTGACGATATGAATAAGATCATCTATTCAGGACAACATACCATCAACAACAGACCCATAATCCTAAAGCCATGGACAGTGAATTTTGATTTCAGCAAGGAGTTTTCCACAATAATTCCTCTATGGGTGAAACTTTCAAAACTTCTAATGTCCTATTAGGGAAAAGGATCCTTGAGTAGAATAGCTAGTGTCATTGGAGTGCCTATCTATGCTGATGAATGCACAACTAAATAAACAAGGATTTCTTTTGCGCGAAAGCTGATTGAAGTGAACATTACACAACATTTGCCTGATAAGATAGAGGTAATGTATCTTGTGGGTACCTTGTTTGAGCAAGAGGTTCTTTATGATTGGAAACCTAAGTGCTTTGTAAATGCTCAGTAATTTCCAACTACTGCACAAATCAGACATCTCAACAAAAAGTACCACAACATAGAGGAAGGCATAACCCTCGAAATGAGGTTAAAGTATGGTAGCCTACTGGTTTGATCAAGAAGCCTGCTCAAGACGTACCTGAATCTTAAGGCTTGAATCAATCAAGAGATACTTCATCACTGAGTCCAAGAGGAAAATGGCACAGCGAGAGACCTGAGTGTGCAAAAATGGGTATTTCTCATCTATGTTTTGTAGATAATCTACTTTTATTTTGTAGAGGAGATAAGGATTCAATACACGCAATATATCTGTGTTTCCATAAGTTTTCACAAGTATCTGGACTATGGGGAAACATGAATAAAAGCTCTATTTATTTTGGTGGTGTCTCTGCTCAGATGAAAAATAAAATACTATAGCAGTTTGGCTTTGGGTGTGGAGAATTCCCTTTCAAGTGCCTTGGTGTCCCCCTATCCACTATGAAATTATCTCTTATGTAGTGGACACTACTAGTAATAGACGTAGTTGCCAGAATTACTTCTTGGATGGCTAAGAAACTCTCCTATGCATGGAGAATACAATTGGTTCAATCAGTCCTCTTTGGAATTTAGGCTTCCTGGTCACAACTATTCATCATTCCTATAACAGTACTTAAGCTCATTGATGCTTACTATAGGAGTTTCACTTGGTCAGCTTCTAATACCAATACTAAGATGGCACTGATAGCATGGGACAAAGTATGCCTACCCAAATCAGCAAGTAGTATGAACCTTATTAATATACTAATATGGAGCCAAGCTGCTATTACTAAGACATGTTGGGATCTTGCACAAAAATCAGATAAATTATGGATCAGATGGATTTAGTCTTTCTACAAAACACCCAACAATTCTTCATTGCTCCTATACCAAGGCAAGCCTCATGGATGGTGAAAGAGATATTCATTGCTGGGCCGATCTTTGAATATACACAAATGCAAAAAGAGCCAAAAACTATTGGCGAACTCTACATGAAGCTTCTAGGAAACAGATCTAGAGTACCATGGAAATGTCGGATGTTTGCTAACACTGCAAGACCAAAGGCTATTGTTACAATGTGGCTTTAGATACAGAACAAGCTTCCAACAACTGATAGATTGTTTGACTAGACCAACAATGTACTTTGTGTCAAAATGAGCTAGAAACTAGATATCATCTATTTGTGCAATGTGAATTCACTAGATATGTACGGAAGGAACTGATATTATGGCTCAACTGGCCAATCTTTACTGCAGGTACTTGGGATATTCACTTTGATTAGGCTATAAAGCAAGCCAGATGCAAGACTTAGTCTGCTCAATTGTTCAGATTACTCTATGCAGAATGTTTCCATGCTATATGGATAGAAAGCAATCAATGAATTATCGAAGGTAAAAGGAGTGCATACGAATCTATCACCAATGAAGTAGCATATATGTGTACTATAAGGGCTCCTATGGCCATTAGTACTAGATGCAACAACTTCTCTTTAGTTTGAGTTATTGATGACTTTGAATTTTACTATAACAAGATAAAAAATTATGTGTAGTTTGTTATGGATGTGTTAATCTCTTTTGGTGATTAATAAACGAAAGTTAGTTAACAAAAAAAAGAGACACACCCACTAGCATAGAAACTCAAAAACAAATGAAGGAACTAGAAGACAACCAGGAACATGGAAAAATAATACAAAAGAAGCAGAGATTGAATCAGATCACTCCCTCAGTAGTTTCAACTAGAACAGAGACAAGACCATCTTTCATCCTAAAAAATCAAAAAGAGAAATGTTGTAAATCCTTACCATAATAGCACTCCACATGTGTTCTAGCATATCTTTTTCAATGTTCATCCATGTGTGTACCTGTAATGGGCACATTAACTATCATGGACTAAAATCCCCAAGTGTCTCACAAATGAATTATGATGATCCCCAACAACTTGATTCTAGTAAAAAATGACTTCAACTTTTCTGCAGGTTTAAAGTCGTCCAACATTTTCACAAATGTTCTTGCCTCTAAATTTTCTTGGATTTTTAGATTCATGAGAACCTGCAATTTAGTCAAATTCATACACAAAATATAGTTTCATCATACTAACTACAAGAAAATGACAATCGAGATAATAAAATACTTATTTTATTTGTCTGGATATCTAGTGTAGCTGCAGCTTCTGAAGAGAGAGGAACATCATCATCAATTGGATGAAAATTAGGTGGTACAATGATGTTATTTTGTTCTAGATCTTTTTGAGAAAAGGATACATTAAAGTTCCTATCTTGGCTCATTCGAGTAGTTTGTTCAGCCCTTACTCTCTTGAAGCTCATAGATTTTAAGCTTTTCCCTCATTCCTTTGCTAAGGCACCTGGTGGAATGCATACCTGCTTATTAGTCTTGAAAGTATGTCCCATCTGAGAGCTGAAATTTTGTTGGATTAATTACAACCTAATACAGAAAAAGCAGAGTAATAATTTCACCCATCAAGAGAAAAATCATTCAACAAGTCCTTAATGATCTTAAATCATGTTACCTGAACTATTTTATTGAGGATAATTGAAATATAGATGCAAGTCTTACAACTAAATTCTTCTACTATGCAGATTGGAGTAAGAAAGGGCTTTGGTCAGAACTGGCTGGGAATAGAGGGGCTTGTGATGGAGCTTGGGTAGTGTGTGAGCATTTTAACACTACTAGATTCCTAATAGAATGAAGGAACTGCACTGCATAAGGAAATTTCACCAACAAGAATACTGAACAGATTTATTTTTTACAATAACTTCTAAAAATTAGGATCTACTGCCATAAAAGCCTCGGAACCTACAAATGAAAAGTAAGATTAATGAACACATCCTCACTATAGGGAATTCTGAGTCCCTACATTGGATGATCAGATATGTGTGGACCTCAGCACCCAGAAGCTTATCTTAATCTGTCTACACTTCAAAGTTAATTGATAGCTTGAATTTTTTCGGAAGAGAGAAAACTGACTTTGGTGTGATCAAATATGTATTCTTTCCTTACATTTTGGTTCAGTTTTTTTTCTAGTTTGAGTTTGCCTCAGCTTAATATGTTAGTGAGTTTGACATAACTTAAAAGAAACTTGTGCCAATAAAACTGTACATGTGAACAGAGTTATACAAGATGCCGATCTTCTATTCCCCTTTAACCCAAACATATATTTTACACATGAAGAAACTACTTGAACATAGGAATCAAAACAACAAAGAATATTTTAAGGATCCAACTCAACACTATAATAGCAAAATGACAACTTAGAAAGCTAACATGATACAAAATAACCAAATATGATATCCTTTAATAAAAATCATAAAATGAAACTTATAAAATCAATAAATTCCATGACTCCAATTAAATTATTTATGAGAGACTATGAACCTTTCTGGTAATTACTTCAATTGACTATTCCATACACAACTGCTTCAAAGATTCCTAGTATATCTTTTAAATCATCATCACTTTTTTCTCCAAGATTAAAAGAATCACGAGGTTGAACCTTTTTTACAATATGCCAACATTTCTTTGATGGATCGTCAACATAAAATACTTGTGATACTTGATTGGCTAATACAAAAGGCTCATTTACTTTCAAAAAATCGTTGTTTGTTTATACTAGTGAAGCCATATTCATCTTCTTTAATTACCCTTCATGATCATACATATCAAACCACATACATCGAAATAACAACACTGTTCTTCTGCCAACAAATTGTAATTCATGTATCTCAGTTAACTCTCCATAGTAATCAATAGTTTTATTCTCTTCATCAGTCTCACCAACTATAACCATTCCACAATTTTGAGTTCTAAAAACTTTGTCATGATCTTGCACATGAAATCTATATGCACTAGTGACAAAGCTTTTGAAACTTGTCATATATTGAAGAGGACCACGTGATAATGAGAGTAGGCCTCTTATTTTCTTGCTTTCATCATGTTGTGCAATTCTGCAACCATCAAAATCAAGTATATAGTTTAGCAAATTCTAGCCACAAAATGATTTTGATGGTAAAATAATCAACTACTAACCTTTATTTGTAACCAACTAATGAATTGTCTATTCCATTCAATCTCTGAAACATTCTTAGAGTATCTAATGAAATTTGTGAAAATTCTCTGCAAGAAATTTGAAGTAGTATGTCATTTCAAGCAAGAAAATCTGGAAAGGTAAAACTTTATTATGTGATTGAATATTATTACTTACTCAAGAAAGGCTTGAATTTCATCATAGTTCTCGAGAATATAAAAATGTGTCTACTCAAATTCATGTGAATCAAGATTGTGTAGTATGCCACTATTTAAAGTTTTCCCAAGTTGAGAAGAAACTGCCAAACTTCCATCAGGCTCCACATCACCCCATCATAATTTCTCTCATTGCGATTAAATTTTGTTTCCATCGTATTCAAATACCTTGAACATAAAGTCATACGTTCCATTGCTATATATCCCTCTATAATAGAATCTTCTGGATAAGCCCTATTATGGATAAAAGACTTCAAAAAGTATAGTCGTCACTCAATTGGATACATCCATTGATATTGAATAGGCCCAGCAATCTTAGCTTCATTAGCTAAATGAATCGTTAAGTGAACCATGATATCAGAAAATGCAGGAATGAAGACCCTTCTAACTTGCAAAGAGTTATAGGAATTTGGGTTTCTATTTGTTCAAGCTCATCTACTCTCAAACATTTTGCTCCAAGCATGTTGAAATCTATAGATAACACAGTAAGTGGTTCAAGTACAGATCTGCAGAGCATACCATGTATTGCAAGTGGGAGCAAATGATGTAGAATAATATGACAATCATGACTTTTTAACCCTGAAAGCTTGCGATCTTTAAGATTGACACACTAAGAAATATTTGATGAAAAACCATTTTGGACCTTTAAATTCTTCAAGAACGTGAAACAATTATGCTTCTCTTCGGGAGATAATTCATAACATGCAGTTGGAAAGTCGTATTTATCCCCATTTTTTATCAGATTCAATTCTTTCTTTATGTACATTTCATGCAAATCCATTTGAGAACTCAAGGTATCTTTAGTTTTTCCTTTGACATTTAAAATTTTCACCAAAATACTATCACAAATATTTTTCTTGATATGCATCTCATCTAAATTGTGTCGCGATAACATAATTTTCCAATATGGAAGATCAAAGATCATACTCTTCTCATTCCAATTATCACCTCTACTATCATGTAATATTTATGTCTTTTCTGTGGATCCTTTGATAGTATGTTACCATCTAAATTAGCAACTTGATCAAGTATGTCACTACCTGATAGCAGTTTTGGTGGTAATTTCTACTCAGTACCATCAAATGCATCTTTATCATTCTGTGATCTATGATTATGAGGACGAAAGCGCCTATGGTGCATAGAACACTATTTTTCCCATTTTCCAACCAAATAGAAAGAATTTCTTTATTACAACAAAGACAAGCCAATTTTCCTTTGGTACTCCATCCTTACAAATTTGCATATGTTGGAAAGTCATTAATGGTCCATAACAAAGATGCATGTAACATAAAATTTTTATCTAGAAAACGCATCAAAGGTCCTCACACTAGTTACCAATAATTCCTTTAATTCCTCTATCAAAGGTTGGAGATATATATCAATTGCATCTCTTAGAATCTCAGGGCCAAGAATAAGCATCTTTAAAATAAAATTCTCTTGTTTCATGCATAACCAAGGTGGTTAATTATAAGGAATCAATACCATGGGCGAAATGCTATTGGAGTTTTGGAACGTTTTAATGGTTCAAAACCATCAGTAGCAACTGCAGGTCGAACATTACTTGGGTTAGAAGCAAAAGATGGATGAAGTTCATCAAGTGTTATCCATGTTACCGAATCAGCAAGATGTCTCATAATCCCATCATCAATTCTCTCATCATGATGCCATCACATCAAAGAAAATATTTTTGAGGACATAAATAATTTTTTAAGTCTTTAGGAAAATAACGTACAATCATCAATGAAACGCCCCAAAATGTACTTCAAAAATGTCCATAACAGTAATATTCATATATCAAAAAATCAATGCATGACATCAAAAATCTTACTTCATATTCTAGATCACAGGGAAAAATGGAGTGAGAAATAGGTACCACCCAGATTTTAAAGGACCCATAGCCAAATTTTTTTATTTGCTAATTTATGATTTCCAGATAGCATCCATGACTTGGCCATGATGTGCCAAGGGTGCGGAGCAGTACATTTTGTTCTTCATGTTGGGGTCGTGTCACGGACTAGACGAGGACCAGTACAAAAATTTCCTTAGTTTTTCCATTTTGGGCAAGGCCATTGGGGTCATAGCCCCATGCTCACTTAAGCATGAAATCACCCATACAGAACCATTTTTCAACTCTATATTGCTCAAAACCCTCACAAAGGCTTCTCCAAGGCTTAACCAAATATCTCATACCAAATTGAAGGATTTCAAGCTTAACTTTGGTACGCAAGAATTCACTTCAAGGTCTAAGTTTTCTGAAAGCTTATCTCTAGAAAATCCAAGTTTGATGTATGTGGGTTTAATCCATTGAGTCTTTTCACCCATGGAGCCCAATCTTCCTTTTTATGAAAATTGCACGTTTTCAAGTTGTACTATCTATGGGTATCTTTTATTATGAATTATGAGGATGAATTATGTTGGAGTTTTGTGAAATATTGATTGATTATGTATGACTATCTATTTCAAGCTTATACCATGATTTGATTATATCTATTGAGACTATGCATGTTTTGAGCTATGAAACTATGATATAATATGAGTTTTGATGATGGATTTCAAGGTACCCTACATAACGGTTTTACTACATGTTGGTAGGTTGATTTACATTAACTTTTCTCATCTTATTTCACTCTCGAATTGCATGATTTTGAACTAGTATGATGAATCCACCATGTATTTGATAAAATGTCAAGTTAAGAACTCTCAAGTTATTGATGATCTAATAAATGATTTACAAGTCAAGTGACTTTATGATCATTAAGGGCTTCCATGTATGTGTTGAATTTATGAAAAGTATCTATGATGTTGCAAGTATCAAGTTAAGCCCTATTTCAAGATTTTTACCTCTTGTAAGCCATTCATATTGAAGAAGGGACCATGTATGATTGCTATCTATTGTCATATTCAAGTTAGCCTCATTATTAGAGGTCAAGCATGTTTATGAGCTACTCAAGTTATGTTATCATCTCTCTTGCAAGTTGTTTGTGTTGTGACTAAAGTATGATTATTTCAAGTATTCCATGGGATTAGACTTAGAACCGATTGAGGCTTAAGACGGGGTCACGACTTAAGGGGTCCTTGTATAAAGTCTTAGTCTCTAAACTATTTACCACCATGGTTATACATGATCTCTTTTATGGCTTTCTAGTGGATCCATCTAGTTATACCATACCTTGTCAAGGAGGTGACATGCCTTGATCACCTTGACGAGTGGGTGACATGCCACAAATTATTCATTTTATGGCTACAATGGCAAGTAAACCATACCTTATCGAGGCGGTGACATGCCTCAATCACCTTACCAAGGGGCTGACATGCCTTGGAGTCCAAGTAGTAGCTTACTTGGTCTATGTCAGTTCAGTTCTTTTCCCATATATGTAACATATACTATGCAAGTTGAATGTTTTACAAGCATGTTTTACTACAAGCATTGATTATACATGCCATGTTGAGATTTTATATATTCATTGCCGATGATTATGCAATTTGACTATATTGGCTTATGTCTTGTTGCATTGCATCACATATACTTAGTACATTCAAACGTACTTATGCATACTCTATGCCTACATGATATTACCATATAGGGATTAGAGAACCTTTTAATCATCCTCCACGTGACTAGTTGAGACTTCAGAGATAAGATTTTGTGAGTCTTCAAGTCAGAGGACACTATCTTCATTATTGTTCCTACTTTAAGAGTTCGTTATGTTGAACACTTGTCATTATGATGGTGAACCTGATAAGTGTCTTGGCCCCTGCTCTATTCTATGTTAGAGGTGTTGTTAGATATTATGATGTACTTATTCTATGAGCTTGACTCTTTATGCTTTTATGATTATCAAGGACTTCCCTTAGTACCGCTTCCCTTTCTATTATATCTCTTGTTGTTGTTTACTTTGCTTTTGTGACCAAGGATGTATAATTGATATGCTAAGAGGCTTGTTTGGATCCCTTTGGGTTCCTATTCATGGTGTCATGTCTATGACATAGGCTTGGGTCGTGAAAAACTTGGTATTAGAGCACTAGGTTGTTAATGGTCCTTAGAATCCAACGCACCATAATTAGAGTCTTATTCATGGTTGTGAAGCGAACCACAACTATGAATGTAAGGCTAGGAGGCATTTTAGGAAATGTTCCACTTCTTCATTGTCTATATCCTACTTTAGATATTAGTGTGAGGATATTTCCCCTAATGAATGATCTTTGCTCTTCTTGATCATGCCAATTCTAAGAAGGAGACTAAAGAGAGCAAATACACTTGAGGAGCAATCGGCCCCTCCCATTCCTCAAAGTGGAGGAGTAGTCCATAATAAGTTCGAGATGTTATTATAATGTTATGTCATGCTATGACCAACCAAATTAACCAAGGGGACCAAGCCCCTCATGATCCTACTTCGGCTTTTAGGGTAAGGGATTTCAAAAGAATGAATTCATCGGAGCTCCATGGGTACAAGACGAATAAGGATCCCTAAGAGTTTATAGATGAGGTGAACAAGGTTCTCATCATGGTGGTGAATTCAGAGAAAGAGGCAGAGTTGGTAGCCTACCAACTCAAAGGGGTGGCTCAAATTTAGTTTACACAATGGAAGTTGGAGAAGGGGAATGATAATGCTATCCTTCGGCAAGAGTTGAAAGCCAAATTTATTAAAAAGTTCTTTCCTATCGAGCTAAGGGAGGCTAAGATGATGGAGTTTATGAACCTTAAGCAATGTTCCATGAGTGTGAGGGAGTATGCCCTCAAGTTCAACAAGATTTGCTAGTATCCTCCCCATTTGGTAGTCAATCCAAGATCGAATTTGAACAAATTTATGTCAGGAATATTCGACTTGGTCAATGAGGAGTGTCATACCTCCATACTAGTAGGTGATATGGATTTGTCCCTCCTCATGACATATTCCAAACAATTAGAGGGGGAAATGTTATAAAGTGAAGAAGTGGTGAGTCCTAGAGGTCTCATTTTGAAGGTGGTTTCCAAGGTTCTAAGGGTGGCTGGTTTCTTCAAGGCCATAATATCCAAGGCCAAGGGTCTTCCAATGCTCCTAATAAGAGATTTGCTAATGATAATTTGAGATTCCAAGGTGGTGGTGGTGGAGTGTCTAATTCTAAGTGCCAAAGATATGGTAGAAATCATAATAGCCCATGTTTAAGAAACTCTAATGCTTGCTATGGTTGTGGTGAAGTGGGTCATAAAGTGGTTGATTGTCCTCATGATCAAAACAAAGTTAGAGATGGTCATCCATAAGGCCAAGGTGCAAATGTGGGTCCAAGGGCTAAACGAGGCCAATAAGGGGTGTTCTAAGGCAAAATAGATTCTATGTTGTTCAAGGAAGACATGGGGTGGATAAGGTACCTGATGCCGTCACTAGTATGTTAAAGGTTTTTGATTTTGATGTGTGTACATTAATTGATCTAGATTCCCCTCTTTCTTTCATTACTCCTTTTATTGCAAAAAATCTTCATGTGAGTCCCGAATTGTTGTGTGATCCTTATGAAGTGCCTACCCCCATTGATGAGTCCATTGTTTCTAAATAGTTTATAGAAATTATCCCGTGTTCATTTTGCATAAAGGATTGCCTTGTGATTTTTTTGAATTAGATCTGGTTGATTTTGATGTCATTCTTAGGATGGATTGGTTGCATCCATATTATGTTTCTATTTATTATAGAACCTCTAGGATTAAATTCCAATTCCCTAATGAGCCCATCCTTGAGTGGGAAAGCCATGATATAGTTGTCAAGGGTAGATTCATTTCTTGTCTTAAAGCCCAAAAGTTGATTTCTAAGGGTTGGCTTTATCATCTTATGTCGTTTAGGGATGTTGAGTCCAAAGTCCTTCCTGTTGAGTCAGTTTTGATTGCTAATGAGTTTTTTGATGTCCTTCCCAATGATCTTCACGATGTTCCTCCCGAAAGAGAAATAGACTTTGGTATAGGCCTCCTTCTCGATACTCAACCCATTTCCATGCCCCTTTATCATATGGCCCTAGTGGAATTGAAAGAGTTAAAGGATCAATTGAGGAATTTGTTGGAAAAGGGTTTCATAAGGCTTAGTAAGTCACCTTGGGGTGCACCGGTGTTATTTGTGAAGAAAAAGGATGGTTCTCTTACAATGTGCATTGATTACCGGCAACTTAATAGGGTTACCATAAAGAACAGGTACCCTCTACCAAGTATTAATGTCTTTTTTTATCAATGTCAAGGGGCTAGTCACTTTTCTAAGATTGATCTTTGGTTCCGATATCACCAAGTGAAAGTGAGAGAGTGATGTATTCCCAAGACAACTTTCTAGACTATGTATAGGCACTTTTAATATGTGGTTATGTCATCTGGGTTGACAAATTCACCACTATATTTATGGATCTCATGAATAATATCCTTAAACCCTACTTTGACATGTTTGCGGTGGTCTTTATGAATCATATATTGAATTATTCTTGAAGTGAGGAAGAGCATGTGGATCACTTAAGAGTGGTGTTGCAAATCTTGAGAGTGGAGAAGTTGTATGCAAAATATGAAAAATATGTGTTTTGGTTGAAAAAGGTTGCTTTTCTAGGGCATGTGGTGTTGGGTGACGACATTATGGTGGATCCTAAGAGGATGGAGGTAATTTTGAATTGGCTTAGACCCTTGATTCGATCAGAGATTAGGAGTTTCTTGGGTTTGGTGAGTTATTGTCGGAGGTTTGTGAATGGGTTTACTTTTATTGCTTCCCCTATGGGAAAGATGACCCTAAAAAAGGCAAACTTCATATGGACCGATGAATGTGAGAAGAGTTTCCAAACTTTGAAAGATAAACTTGTTTTTGCTCCTATCTTGGCTTTTACAGAAGGGCTAGAAGGGTTTGTAGTATATTGTGATGCCTCAAGAATTGGCTTGGGGTGTGTTTTGATGCAAAATGGTAAGGTGATAGCATATTCCTCTAGGAAACTTAAGGTGCATGAGAAGAATTATCCCACCCATGATCTTGAATAGGTAGCCGTGGTATTTGCTTTGAAAATTTGGCATTATTACTTGTATGGGATTCATATTGATGTGTTTATCGACAACAAGAGTCTCCAATATGTGTGCACCCAAAAAGATCTTAACTTGAGACAAAGAAGGTTGTTAAAGCCCCTTAAAGATTATGATATGAGTGTGCATTATCACCTCGACAAAGCTAATGTTATGGCTAATGCTCTAAGTAGAGTGTCCATGGTAGTCTAGCTCATGTTGATGATAATGGAAAAGAGGTGGCTAGAAAAGTTCACCAGTTTGCCAGATTGGAGGTTAGGTTAGATGAAGTTGAAAATGGTGGTGTAGTGGTGGTTGATTGTTCTAAGTCTTCTTTGATTGAGGAGGTAAAGTCAAAATAAGATCTTGACCCTGCATTGTTAGAGTCGAAGGCCTTGGTAAAAGATAGTAAAGTAGAGGTTTTCTCCTAAGGGGGAGATGGTGCCCATAGGTACCAAGGTAGGTTGTGTGTGTCTAATGTTCATGACTTAAGGGAGTTGATCTTGAAGGAGGCACATAATTCTTCCTATTCTATTCACCCGGTTCTACAAAGATGTATAGAGACTTGAGAAAGTTGTGTTGGTGGGGTGGTATGAAGAAAGATATTGCTAAGTTCATATCCAGATGTCCCAATTGCCAACAAATGAAGGCTGAACACTAAAGGCCAAGTGGCCTTTCCCAAGATAGAGATAGAGATTCCTACTTAGAAGTGGGAAGAGATCAACACGGATTTTGTCCTTTGGTTGCCTAACAGTAAAAACAGTTTGACTCTATTTGGGTTGTTATGGATAGATTGACAAAGTCTTCTCACTTTCTACCAGTCAAAACTACTTATGTTGCCGAAGATTATGCCAAGTTAGACATCCATGAGTTGCTTAGATTGCATGGGGTGCCCTTGTTTATCATTTCGGATCATGGTACTCAATTCAGTTCTCACTTTTGGAGGTCCTTCAAAAGAGGTCTTGGTGCAAAGGTGAAGCTTAGCACAACTTTTCATCCTCAAATGGATGGTAAAGCCGATAGGACTACCAAAACTCTTGAGCATATGCTTAGAGCTTATGTTTTGGAGTTTAAGGGTAGTTGGGATGAACATCTTCCACTTACTGAGTTTGCTTACAACAATAGCTACCACTCAAGAATTGGTATGGCTCCTCTTGAAGCTTTATATGGTAGACATTGTAGATCTCCGATTGGGTGGTTTGAAGTGGGGGAGATTGCTTTCCTAGGTCTAGATTTAGTCATGGAGGCCTTGGAGAAGGTGAGGTTAATAAGGGAGAGCCTGAAAACAACCCAAAGTAGACAAAAGTCCTAATCCAATGTGAGTAGAAGAGATCTTGAGTTTATGGTTGGCCATTGGGTGATAGGATCGAGGTTAGAAATAATACTAAGATGGACTGAATACTAGAATGCAGAAGCAACAACAAAAAAAGAAATGTCAAATCTAGTTGAAAGATATGGGAATTTAAAGGAAAGATCCAAGAGTTTCAAAGAAATTGATATTCTAAATCCTTGACAAGATCCAAATAACAATGTAAAGATATATGGAAGAAATCTAATGCCTTTACTTAAGAAAATAAACCAAATCATTAGATTTGGATCTTTACCAGTTTATGAGTAACTAAAGATAATAATTAACATGTAAACTAAACATCTTCTAAAGAACACCAAAAAGAAATCAGAGATATCACAAGAAGAAAATATTTTATACCTCAAACTATGACCTAGTAAAGGTTTAAAGATAAATTTTCAAAGAACAAGTCACAAAGGTTCAGTAGAACTCTCTCAAATATTATTAATATCAATCTTATTGTCCTTAATGAAAGAAAAAATACTCCTATATATATTATAGGGTCCTTGGGTATCCCAGACTCCTTAGGTTAGGCCCAAGGAGTATCTAAAACCTAGAAAGAAAATTACAAGGTAAATCCAACACTCAAAAGGAAATAAAGTAACCGTAACAAGGAATAGACCTAGTAGTTCTAGAAAAGCATTAAATGGTACTATGATGCCTTAAATAGAACAACAAAACATTAATAAACTATATATAAATAAGTAAATAAGGTAAAATGCAACTAGGAAAAGAATCTTCATAATTTGGAATGTTTGACTAGTCTTCTCTCCAAACTTGGCCAGAAACCAACCTTTGTTGTAGCTGATTCTTGGACTCTTCTTGGCCTTATTTGCATCAAATTAAACCTAATATACTTTCTCTCATACTTGAATTTGGGCCACCAAATAATTGTAGCATTTGGATAATTCATCCTTCTTGTGCTTTAGCTCTTCTTTCCTAACAATACAACTTTGGATCTGCAACAGAAGCCTATTAAAATTTTCATTATACTCCTTGATTTACGATCTTTTTATAGGTCGCCTTTGAGATTCTAAATCTTCATCCTTTTCCTTTAATGGAGTAGAGCTTTGTTTGATGGTATCATTCCCATCTTCTTCAAGAGAATTTATCATCGAATTCAAATCTGCATCAAAATGGGAAAGATCAGAAATATTAAAAGTGGTACTAACTTGGAACTCACCAGGAAGATCAAGTTTATAAGCATTGTCTCTAATCCTTTCAAGGACTTTGTACAGGCCACTTCCTGTAGGAGCTAGCTTGGTCTTTCTTTTGGAAGGAAATATTTCCTTCCTCATATGCACCCAAATCAAGTCCCCAGGTTTAAACACAACATATTTTATTCCTTTAATTCTTTGTAATGCATCTTTCTTATTTTTCATTTCAATTGCAAGTCTTGTTTATTCATGAATCTTCTTCATCATGTCATCCTTCTTTCTACCATCAAGATTAGAGAAGTCATTAGTAGGTAGTAGCAGTAAATCATGAGGGGTAAGGGGATTGAATCCACATACAACTTCAAAAGGAGTCTTACCAGTAGAAGAATGAAAGGCCATATTATAAGCAAACTCCACATTAGGCAAATATACCCAAGAAGTCAACTTTCCTTTCAAAATAACCCTCATATTCCCCAAAGTTCTATTAGCCACTTCTGTTTGCCCATCAATTAGTGGGTGACAAGATGTCAAGATAGCAATTTAGTCCCTAACTTTCCCTAAAGAATTCTCCAAAAATGACTTGAAAATTTGGCATCCCTATCACTAACATTAGTTCTAGGTATCCCACGCAATTTAACCACTTCTTTTACAAATAAGTCAGCCACATGAGATGCATCATTAGTCTTTTTACATGGAATAAAATGAGCCATTTTAGAAAATCTATCTACTGCCAAAAATATACTATCATTACCATATTTAGTCCTTGGAAGCCCCAATATGAAGCACATAGGAATATCAATCCAAGGAGAACTAGAAACAGGTAAAAGAGAATAAAGACCATATGGCAATATTCTAGACTTAGCTTGTTTACATTCAAGACAATGAGAATAGACTTTTTCATCATTGTTTCTCATGCTAGATCAATAAAAATGTTCAAAAAGTATTTCTAAAGTTTTAGGCACTCCAAAATGTCCCATTGGCCCTCCACAAGGTTCTTCCATAACAAATAGTTCACATAAAGAGCAGTTAGGTATACACAACTTATTTTCCTTAAATAGAAATTCATCTTGAAGATTAAATTTATCAAAAGTACCCAATTTACATTCATAAACAATTTTACCAAAATCAGAATCATTATCATAGAGTAACTTGATTTGGTCAAAACCCAACAGCTTTGAAGTAAGAGTAGATATCAAAACATACCTTCTTCAGAGCACATCAACAACCACATTCTCCTTTCCTTATTTGTAGGAAATATATAAGGAAAAGTTTCAATAAGCTCCACCTGCTAAGCATGAATACGACTAAGTTTACCTTGTCTCTTCAAGCACTTCAATGACTCATGATCTGTCTTGAGCACAAATTTTCGAGATCACATGTAGTGCTGCCGTATAGCTAATGCCCTTATCATGGCATATAAGTCCTTATCATAAGTTGAGTAGTTCAATGTTGCACCACTTAGATTTTCACTAAAGTAGGCAATTGGCTTTGAGCCTTGCATCAAAACAGCACCTATGCCTTTGCCAGAGGCATCACACTCTACTTAAAAAGACTTATAAAAATCAGGTAATTGCAAAAGAGGAGCAGAACACAATTTTTATTTCAACAAGTTAAATACATCATCTTATTCATTTTCCCATGAAAATATGTTATCCTTTTTAATAATTTCTGTTAAAGGAGAAGCAATAGTAATAAAGTCCCTCACAAATCTCCTATAAAAACTAGCAAGAACTAACCAAAAAACCTTAGAAAACTACACGATCCACACAAAAAGTACACTTTTTGAGATAAGCACATAAGCGCTGATTTCTAAGGACTTCAAAAACTTATTTTAGGTGCTCTAGGTGTTCATCTAGATTTTGATAAAAGATCAAGATATCATCAAAATATACCACAACAAATTTTCCATGAAAATCTTAACTACATGATTCATTAGCTTCATAAATATGTTGGGAGCATTTATTAATCCAAAAGGCATAAATAACCACTCATAAAGTCCATATTTGGTCTTAAAAGCAATTTTCCATTCATCTCCAAGATTCATATGGATCTGATGGTAACCACTTTTAAGATCAATTTTAGAAAAGATTTTGGATCCATATAGTTGATCTAGTATATCATCAAGACGAGGGATAGGATGGCAATACTTTAATATTATCTTGTTGATGGCTCTATAATCCACACATATCCTCCATGTTCAATCCTTTTTGGGTACTAATAGGATAGGAAATGAACATGGGCTCATACTCTCTTCAACAAAATCGTTTTTAAGAAATTCTTCAACTTGGCTTTGTATTTCCTTGGTCCCTTCAGAACTACTCCTATAGGCAAGCCTACTAGGTGGTTGAGAACCAAGCGCAATGTATATTTGGTGCTCAATCCCTCTCAAAGGTGGAAACCCCTTTGGAGTATCATTAGGAAAAACATCTTCAAAACTATGCAAAAGAGAAGAAACATTATTTGGCAAAGAAGGAGTTAGTTCTTTAAAGTTAATCAACAGTTCTTTGTAAGTAAGTAGTACTATGGCCAGAACCTCTTTTCTATCATTCAAACACTTTTTGGCTTTTACATAAAGACTCTTTTTTTTTCTTAGCCTCTTTTCTGTCACCAAAACTTTTTATATTTCACTCAAACCCTCTTTTACCTCTTTACTTAGTTTGTTGCCCTCTCTCTCTCTTTCTCGACCATCTATTTTTTTTCTTTCTCTTAGCTCTTTTCTTTTCCCTCAAGACCACTTTTTATCTCTCTCCTTTGCATTTCCATTATTTCCCTCAATCGTTTCTGATCTTCAAACACTTGTGAAAGAGTTAATAGTGAAAGAGTAAATTTCTTACCATTATGCAGAAGACTGTACCTATTCTTTCTTCCATGATGAGTAGTGTCCCTATAATATTGCCAAGGTTGGCCAAAAAAACATGACATGCTTGCATTGGAACTACATTACAAATAATTTCATCTTCATACCTATCAACATTGAATGAAATCATGCATTATTTATTTACTTTTACCTCACCACTATCATTTGACCATTAGAGCCTATATGACCTAGAGTGTTTCATGCATGAATTTCCTTACTTATCTACCAAATATGAACTCACTATATTTGCACAACTTCCCCCATCAATAATCATAGAATAAGTCTTCCTCTTTATTCCACATCTAGTATGGAACAAATTCTCCCTCTATCCTTCATCACTACTACCCAAATCAACAGTCATAATCCTCCTAACCACCCCAATTATACCATCATTGGGTAGTTCTAAATGACACTCCTCACTTACTCCTACTCACTCTTCTTCTTCCCCTCACCTTTTTCTCTCTCATATTCTCCATTCTCTCTAAGTATGATGTTTCTTCTACTTGGACATTCATGCATCATATGACCCATCCCATGACATTCATGACATTGAATGAACTAGAAGGTTTAAAAGATCTGGGATTGAAGGTTTTACCTCTCTCATCAACTTTACCTTTATCCCTGTCTTCTAGAGGTTTAGAAGGAGCTTTTCCCTCTTGATTGACCCTGGCTTCTTAGAGATTGAGTTAGGCTGATTTTTCCATGAGTTAGGTTGTTACTTTTTCTTCATTTGTTTTTCTACTTGAACAGGTAAATCAACTAACTCATCTAAAGTTACATACTGTTGTATCTCTACTACATTAGCTATTTCAAAATTTAAACTATTTAAAAACCTAGCCATTGTAGCTTCTTCTTCCTTCAGGCAATTAGCTTGGATCATAGCCATATCCATGCTTTTGTAGCACTCATCCATAGACATAGAACCTTGTTTCAAGTTTAAACGTGAGATTGCAGCTCTTTTTGAAAATATGATGGTACAAACCTCTCCCTCATCACCCTCTTCATCTCTACCCAGGTAGCAATAGGTGCTAGCTCATCTTGCACTCTGTCCCTAGAAAGCTTTATCCACCAAGAAGCAGCATAATCAAAAAACACAACAATAGCAAGTTTAACTTTCTTACGCTTAGAGTAGTTATGACAATCAAAGATGTCTTCAACTCTTCTCTCCCAATCAAGGTACAAGTTTAGGTCCTTTGTCCCCTTGAAAGATAGAATCTTCATCTTTATATTACTTATGTTATGATCTTCTACTCTACCTCTTTTTCCCCTCCTATCTCTTCTTTCTAGATTAAGGTCACCTTCAAAATCATCATTATCATACTCAAGATTTACAAAAGGGACATGGGGTACATTTCTTCTAACTTGGTGTCTAACATTATTGGGTGGTACAACATTATTCTCCTTCCTAATTGCAGTTATAGTCTCATTCTACATGGTAATCATATTTCTCGTCTCTTGAAATTAAAGGTTCCATCTCTTGAATTGTTGGTGCATAGCTTGAAAGGTGAAGTAATTCCTTCCTTTGATCTCAGCTTCTAAATGAGCCCTTTCTTCATCACCACCTGAATTAGACATCTTAAAGGAAAATATCAAACACTTAATATGGATTTTACCCTCTTTTAAATCCACCCACACTTGCCTTTCCCCCCCTCAAATAACCTTTGAACAAGAGCACTTTTTATATTTATAATTAAACCCAAACAAGTGTCAAGTTCTTAGTGATAAAGTATACATTATTGGGGCACAAAAGAAAGTAAAGAACTAGTCCTAGAATAAGTAGGATTTTGTTGAAACAAAATAAGAATAAAAAGGAACTTACTTAGAATTATATAAGAATAAGAAAAAAATTTCTCATGACCCAAGCCTAGGGCCTAGACATGACCGGTGAATGGGAACCTAAAGGAACCACAAACAAGTCTCATAGCATATTATTACACATCCTTGGTCACGGAAGCAATTAAAACGATAGTAATAGGAAAGCATAAACAAGGGGAATTAGGTGTAAGCTAAACATACATATTGTAACATCAGGAAAACAAGATAGTCAAGGCTCAAGCATAGATACACAACATGTCCAACAACACCTATACTATATTGATAAGAGCGGGGGCCAAGACAAGCAATCGGGCTCACCCTTATAGTCAATGCATAACCAAAGACTGATAGGCTTAATACATATCAAGACATCATAAGCAACATCTCCAAAATGAAGGACTCACCAACAAGCTTGTAGGACAATCAAACTAGCCAAGTAGAGGAGGAAGATGATCAACCAGTGCTTCGGTTCCTACATGGTGACATCATATAGGCATAGAGTATGTGTTAGTATATTTGAATGTACTAAGTATATATGATGCAATGCAAAAAGAGATAGGAATCATAGTCAAAATGTATAGAGATAAACAATAGCTTGCATACTAATAATATGGTATATATGATTAATGCTTAAGTAAAACATACTTACATAGGACATAACATACGTGTAACAAGAGACCATTAAACTATTGGTTGATCGTCACAACCTACCACCCTTGGTCATTAAGGTACAAACCCCATCAATAGGTTGGTGCATCATTGTACCATTCTACCCGTGGTGATGGAGTACAAACCCCTCGATAGGTTAGTGGATCATCGAACCCTTCCAACCATGGTGCTGGAGTACAAACCCCCCAATAGGTTTATAGGTGGAAATCCCCTAGCAAGGTTGAGGATAGTTGCACCCTACCACCTTATTGCTAGAGTACAAATACCCCAATAGGTTGGTGGATCATCGCACCCTACCACCTGTGGTGCCGGAGTACAAATCCCCTAATATATTGATATGTAGAAACTCCCCAACAAGGTTGATGGATAGTTGCACCCTAATACCTATGGTGCCCGAGTACAAACCTCTCGTTAGGTTATGAAGGTATGAACCCCTTCACAAGGTTACTTGGCGTGCAACCCTCGAGTAGGGCATGGTCACATTCGAACATTGTATAGAGAATACCATATATATGTATTCATTTCATCATCATATAGTCATTAAACTAATTAAACATGCATTGGACCTTCAATACCTCAAGAAATCATAACCAAACATTTTATCAAGCACTTAGAGGGTGTGTTGTGCTAGCATAAAACCATGCAATTCAAGAGTGAAGTCATACTAGAAATTTTAATGTAAAACCTTCGATAGATACTTAGTAACACCCTCAAGTAATATACATCATAATGTTTCATCAAATCTTATTATAGATCTTGGTTTCATAGCTCAAAACATAGCAAAATAGTCATAATTTTGTAAATCCCAATATAGTGTGCAATGATTTTCATAATAAATAATACCCATGAGTAAATCATCTTTAAATCATGCAAATTTAAGTAAAAGGAAGCTTGGATATCATGGGTGAAAGGGAAAGAAACCCACATACCTAATCTTTGAAGATGAACTTGATGTAGAGTAGAGATGGACATTTGAATCTTAAGTGTAATCCTTAAGATCCGTAAAGGGTTTTGGCACTTGAATCTTTAGAGAAATATAAGCCTAAGTGTTTGAGTGACTATTGGGGACTGTCTCGAATGATGTGATGGTAAAATAAAGCTAAGTGTATGTATTTTCATGTATGGGAACACTTAGGCCCAAGACATAAAAGTCTTGTACCGAAACTAAAAATTGGATAGTAAAATGTACAGGGACGTATTGCACTAAGAACTTACAGGAACACTGTTTCCGAGCTTGCATAGAAAATTTAGATTTTTCTACCGTTACTGTAAAATCAAGGTTAGACCCTTCTCCTCCTAAATTTGACCACTTGAACAAGAATATGAGGTCAGATTTTTTAAATAATACATAGAATTTTAGATATATGGAAATTACAATTCCAGAAACTTTCGAGGCATATTTTCGGGCACTTTTTGCCGTCATTTCAATATCTCCCTTGGGAATATTCATCCTCGAATGTAAAAGAAGTGTATATGGGAGATACCAATATGACAATGTCAACCCATATAAGGATGCGACAATTTACTTAAACATCATTTCAAAAATCTCATTATAAGTGTAAAATCACCATGAACTTGTCAACATAAACATGAATGCATGCAATGACATAGGGGCTGAAACATAAGACTTGGAATCATAAAAGGACTCGATATGTTATCATGAGCTTGAATTGAAAGAAAGACTTACGAATATTGATCCTCCATGCCAACACCAGCTCCCCGAAGATACTATCAACTTGATGATTCTCCCAATAGGCCTTGACAAACACTACACCCTCAGAAATTAACTTTTACTCATATCCACACAACTTCTCCACTGGACCTATTCATAGACCAACTCATCCCACACAACGTACACAACCTCTAGAGTCCCATAACACTTGAATCACCAATACACCTTCTCAATCCTAGAAACATGATGAACCGAATGAACCATATCCTTATCCAAAGGCACTTCCTATTTGTTTACAACCTCACTAACATTCCTCAACACCCTATGAAGACTCACAAACCATGAATCCAATCCCCTCTTTGCCGGGCTAACTATACCTTTCATCAGCAAAACCTTCAATTACCCCTAACAACAAATTTTTAAATCTAAGATCCCTTCTCCTCTCATAGGCATATGGATTTTGACGACATTAGTCTACTTCATCCTTTCCTAATCAACCTCATCTCATCCATGTCCTCCATTATTAGATTCAGACCTAACAAGGTCATTTCTCTAACTTCAAACCACCCAATTGGTGATCTATAATGCCTACCATAGAGAGTCTCAAAGAAGCCATCCCAACGCTAGAATGATAGCTACTGTTAAAGGCAACCCAATCTAAGGAAGATGGTCATTCTAACTACTCTTCAGTTCTAATACAGAAGCCCTAAGCATATCCACAAATGTTCACACCAACACATGAATGTACAATTTAGCATACTCTTCGATACCACAAGTAGTCTTCACCAGTAGAAAATGAGCTAATTTCATCATCCTATCAGCCGCAACCCAAATGAAATCAAAACCCTTTCTAGTCATGGGCAACCTAATGACAAAAATCCACATTAATTACCTCCTACTTCCATATAGGAATCTCTATGTCTTGGGTTAGGCCACCTGGCCTTTGATGTTTGGCTCTAACTTGTTAACAACTACGTAAATCAAAAACAAAATTGGCAATGCCCTTTATCATACCTCCCTACAAATACACATCTCTCAAATCTCTATACATTTGGTAGAATCAGGGAGAATAGAATCAGAAGAATTAAGAGCTTCATCAAGGATCTTTTTGACTAAGCCGTCAACACAAGATACACACAACCTACCTTCGTACCTAAGGGCACCATATCCCCCTTAGGATAAAACCTCTACCTTGCCCTCTTTCACCAAGGCCTTCAGTTCTAACAAGGAGGAATCAAGATCTTGCTTTGCTCTTACCTCATCAACCAAAGAAGATTTAGATCCATCAACAACAATAAAATTGTTATTGTCAACCTCTTCCAATCTAACCCCAAACCTAGCCAACCGATGCACGTCCCTAGCAACCTCCCTATCCACCTCTTCATCATTACCATCATCATGAGCTAGGCTACCCAGAGACACCCTATTCAAAGCATTTGCCACAATATTAGTCTTATCAGGATGATAAGCACACTCATATCATAATCCCTAAGAAGTTCTAGTTACCTTGTTTTGGTTGAGCACATATTAGAAACTCTAGTTGATGATAAATACATCAACATGCACCCATACAACAAATGACATCAAGTTTTCAAAGTTAAAGCCCTGACAGCCAACTCAAGTTCATAGATAAGATCATAGATAAGATAATCCTTCACATGCATCTCAAATTATCTAAAAGCACAAACTTCCACCTAACTATCTTGCATCAATGCACAACCCAAACCATATCGGGAGACACCACACTACACAACGAACCCTTCTACCCCATCCGGTGAGGACAAGATAGGAGAAAAGACAACTTATCCTTCCTTTGGGTCAACTTAGTCCTGGGAGAAGTAATAGAAGAGAACCCATTCAAAAACCTTCGATGGTAACCTGCTAAGCCCAGGAAACTCCTAATATCCAAGGGAGTCAAATTTCTAGGCCAATTTGTATTCATATATGTTGCCTTAGGATCAATACTAATACCATCCTCCGATGCCGCATGGCCTAGGGAGGTAACCTCCTCTAACCATATTTCACACAACATACTTAGCATAAAACTGCTCCTACCCTAAGGTTTGCAACCCCACCCAAAAATGGTTCACAAGCTCTAAATAAATCCATACTTCGTCACTACAGACCACCACAAGCACAACAAGGTAGGGACTAAAGACCCTATTCATGAAACCCATAAACATAGTCAGTGAATAAGGCAACCAAACAACTAACATACTCAAAAGGCTCACACCTAATCTGATAAGGGTAGGGATATCACCTACCCTTATCATCACTTGGGAACAAAATTTAAAACAAAGATCAAGCTTAGAGAAGTGACTAACCCATTATAGTTGACCAAATAGATTGACTATTCTTAACAATCATATTATAACCTTATAGGTTCTCCAATCAAAGGAGACACAATATCCAAGTAGCCGAACCACATCAAGACCTCCAAGACAACAAACTAAGTTCAACTAAAGTGGCAAGATAAGACCCTTTGCAATAAGAACATGGGAGCAACCCTTAGAGATCAATTATACCTTAAGACAAGAAATGGACTTACCTCTTTGAAACCACATCACAAGCTCCCTACACAAGGATGAACTCAATAGAGAATCAGAACTTAACTTAACGGGCCCTACATCAAGAAAGACACAATATACATGCAACTAATCCACCCTGAGCATAACATCAAAATCCTCCACACAAAACCCCACAAGTCATAAGGCAAGACATAATGCAATATGAACACGAAACAACACATATGAACTTTCAAACAACAATAGGCTCACCAATAAGGAAGACACCAAAGAGAGTTAGGGACACATATGAAATCCACCGGTAACCAAAAGAATAATGAAAGAAATAGTTGCATACCAAACCCATCAATGCAAATGCATCAAAGCCAAAGGAAATTTTAAAATATATCGGTAGAAACATCGGGCGACTCATCCTCTACTTGAGCCTCTTGATCAATATCATCACCTTTGCTCTAATATTGACCATATGGCCTATCCAGAATCTTGTCGCCTATCTTCCCACACCCCAAGCATACACCAGTGTTCCTCTAATATAGGCCACCATTGTCCTTCCTGCACGTAGGGCACTTGGGATTAGTCATCCCACCGTCACTTTCTTTACACTTATTATGTTTACGAGGCCAATCCTTTACCTTGTGACACAACTCACCACAACCATAACAAGCATTATTACCCATCAACCATGTGCGATCATGGTGCCTACCACATTTTGGGCACCTAATATAATGCACTACACCACCACTACCACTACATTAGGAACTTTGGAACTTACCCCCAACACGGGCCATCTTGGCCTCACTACCCACCCTCTTACTATTAGATTTCTTGGGGCATTCACTTGTAGATTAATGTGAGTTGCCAACTTTGTCGCCACTTTGGCCAAACCCCATAGAGCATTGTGAACCTCCACATTCATCATACCACCATCCTGAGTAGCTTGAGACTATCCTGTAATGTAGCAGTTAGGGATTAGCAATAAGCCCTAGGGGACCTAAATCTAGCACATGGCATAGATGATGAAGAAGTGGAACATTTCCTAGAATGCCTCATAGCCTCCCATTCATAGTCGTGGTACACTTCACTACCATGAATAGGACTCTAGTCGATGCGGTATGTTGGATGTCGAGGATCTAAAAATCTAGTGCTCTAATACTATCTTGTCACAACCCTAGCCTAGGGCCAAGATGTGACCGGCGAATAGGAACCCAAAGGGACCCCAAACATGCCTCATAGCATATCATTATACATCCTTGGTCACAAAAGCAATTCAAATGATAATAATAGGAAAGCATAAACAAAGGAAATTGGGACTAAGGGTAAACTTCCATATTGTAACATCAATAAAACAAGAGAGTCAAGGCTCAACCATAGATACATAATATGTTTAACAAAACCTCTACTACGTAGATAATAGCAGGGGCCAAGATAAGCAATCGGGCTTACCCTCATAGTGAATGCATTACTAAGAAAGATAGTCATAATACATAGCCAGAGATCATAAGAAATTTCCCCAAAATGGTGGAATCACCAAGAAGCTCATAGGAAAATCGAACTAGCAACGTGGAGGAGAAGGATAATCAAGCGGTTCTTCGATTCTTACATAGTGATATCTATAGACATAAAGTATTGGTTAGTAAATTTGAATGTACTATGTAGGATGCAATGCAGTAAGAGATAGACATCATAGCTAAAATGCATAGACAAAAACAATAGCTAGCATAGCAACAACATGGTATGTATGATTAATCTTAAGTAAACAAGCTTACATATGATATAACATATGTGTAAGAATAGACCATCAAACTATTGGTGGATCGTCACACCTTACCAACCTTGGTGATTGAGGTACAAACCAAGTTAATAGGTTGGTGGATCATCACACCCTACCACCTGTGGTATCATAGTACAAACCCTTTGATAGGTTGATGGATCGTTGTACCATACCCCCCGTAGTGCAGGAGTACAAACCCCTCGATAGGTTGATTGGTACAAACCCCCAAAAAGTTTGATGGATCATTGCACCCTACCACTCATGGTGCTAGAGTACAAACCCCCTGATAGATTATCAAGGTACGAACACCATGACAAGGCTACCCAATGCGCAACCCCCAAGTAAGGTATGGTCATATTCCAAGACTCTATAGAGAATACTATATACATATATTCATTTCATCATATATAGTCATTAAACTTATAAGACATGCATTGGACCTTTAATTTCTCAAGAAACCATAACTAGTCATTTTATCAGACACTTAGAGGGTATATAATGCTAGTGTAAAACCATGCAATTCAAGAGTGAAGTCATACTACAAATTTCGATGTAAAACGTTCAATAGATACTTGATAACACCGTCAAGCAATATACATTAGAACCCTTCATCAAATCTTCCAATAATTGTTAGTTTCAAAGCTCAAAATATACCAAAATAGTCACTATTTAATAAATCCCAACGTAGTGTCCAACGATTTTCATAATAAGTAAGACCCATGAGTAAATCATCTATAAATCATGTAAATTTAAGTAAAAGGAAGCTTGGGTATCATAGGTGAAAGGAACCCATTAAAGAAACCTACATACATTAGGTTTGGAGATGAACTTGATGAAGATTGGAGATGGAGACTTGAAGCTTGATGTAATCCTTAAGATCCGGAGAGAGTTTTGGCACTTTAATCTTGAGAGAAATATAAGCCTAAGTATTGGAGTGACTATTGGGGATTGTCTTGAATGATATGAGGGTGAAATAAGGTTAAGTGTATGCATTTTCATGTATGAAAATATTTAGATCCAAGACTTAAATATCCTTTGACCAAAACTAAAAACTGGATCGTAAAATGTACTAGGGTGCGTCGCGTTAAGAATGCGCAGAAACACTATTTCGAGCTCACTTTGAAAATTTGGATTTTGCTACAGTTGCTCTAAAATTGGAGTTAGACCCTTTTCCCCCTAAATTTGTCCTCCTAAACAAGAATATGAAGTTAAATTTTTGAAATAAAGCACAAATTGTTAGATATATGGAAATTACAATTCTAGGCACTTTCGGGGCACGTTTTTGAGCATTTGTTGGGTTTTTTTTTAAATTTCCTGTGTCCTCAAGAATTTAGAATCCCCTCTTATTAATTATTTTTTATTTAAAAATACTAATGAATGATTTTGAGTGTAAGTAAATGGATTTCTTGGAGAGCAAGTTATCTCCTTTTTTTAAAATACTTTTTACTTTTTTTTTTGCTATTTATATTTAAGAATCTCAAGATTTACCAAGAATGGAATCTTGATAGAACCGCTCTGATACTACTTGATAGGATCGATGTTACAAAAAATACTAAGATGGAGAGAATACTAGCATGCAGAACCAACAACAATAAAAGAAAGATAAAAGCTAATTAAAGATATGGGAAATTCAAAGGAAAGATCCAAAAAAATTCTAAAAAATTAATATTCTAAGTCCTTGATAAGATCCAAGTAACAACATAAAGATTTATGGAAGAAATCTAACACCTTTACTTGAGAAAACAAATCAAAATGTTAGATTTGGATTTTTACCACTTTATGAGTAACTAAAGACATGAAACAACCCCAAAAAGTATCTGAAAATGTGGCTCGAAAGTGCCTAGAATTGTATTTTCCATATATCCCAAAATTCATGCATGATATCAAAAATTCGACTTTATATTCTTGTTCAGAGGGTCATTTTGACTGGGAAATGGGTCTAACCCTGATTTAAGAGCAAACGATTAGCAATTTTAATTTTCACAATTTTGCTTATCCAGTGTCTGTCCGCTATGGCACCTTGACGTACCTCTATCATGGACATGTGTAAATTCAGCCTCTGCGAGAGGTCAACATCGCAGACTTGTGTAAATTCTACCTAGTTATTGTTCTTGCAGTCCAAGGCTTTTAAGTCTTGGGCCTAAGTGTTCCCAAATGTGAAAATACTTATATTTAGCCATTTTTCACCTTCATATCATTTTAAACATTCCCTAATATTTGTCCACACACTTAACCAAAACTTTTAATCCTAAAGTCAAGTCTCAAGACCCTCTCCCAATTTAAGGATTTACTGTCAAGCTTCAAGTCTCCATCTTCAGTCTTCATCAAGTTTATCTCCAAAGCTAAGGTATGTGGGTTTCTTTTATGGGTTCGTTTCACCCATGATACCCAAGATCTCTTTTACTCAAAATTGCATGATTTAAAGTTGATTTAGTCATGGCTCTTATCTATTATAAAAATCATTGCACACTATGTTGAAATTGTGACTATTTTACCATGTTTTGAGCTATGAATCTAAGATCTTTTACAAGATTTGAAGAAGGATTTTGATGTATGTTGATTAAGGATTTTACTAAATATCTATTGAAGGTTTAACATTGAATTTAATAGCATGATTTTACTCTTGAATTGCATGGTTTTATACTAGCACTACACACACTCTAAGTGTTTGATAAAATATCCGATTATAGCTTATTGAGGAGTTGAGGGCTCTATGCTTCTCTTATGAGTTGAATTACTGTATGATGATTAAATTTTGATGAAATGAACGTATATCTATGATGGTAATGTGATGATGAAATGAGAATAGAATGATGATGAAGTTCTAATGAAATGTATGTATGTTTATGATGGTTATATGATGATGAGAGGAAGGTAAGCATATGATGTGTGACGATGAGTGGAAGAGTAGGTTCATGATGACTATATGATGATGAGAGTAATGAATGTATATGATATGATATTATATTTATATGTTGGAATGTGACCATGCCTTACTCAGGGGTTGTGCGCCGGGTAATCATGTCACAGGGTTCGTACCTTGATAACCTATCTTGGGGTTTGTACTTTGGCACCACGGGTTGTATGGTGCGATGATCCACCAACCTATTGAGGGGTTTGTACCTTCATAACCCATCGGGGGTTTATCCTCTAGCACTATGGGTGGGTGCAACTATCCATTTATGATTTTGGGGTTTATACCCATCAAACTTGTTGGGGGGTTTGTACTCCATAAACCATGTTTGGGTTTTGTACCCATCAACCCGTTGGGGTTTTTGTAATTCAGCAACCTCAAGAAGGGGTTTGTTCCTCATGCACCTCTCCAAGCAGGTGATAGGCCTTGGTTTATACTAATAGTGGTCATTCCTTACACTTGTATTATGTTCTATATAAGCATGACATACAACAAGCATCTCCCATGCATGACATATTGCTATATGTTACTCATTGCTTATGCTTATGCATTTTGCATATGTCACTTATCTCTTATTGCATTTCATCCTACATACTTAGTATATTCAAACGTACTAATGCATACTTTACGCCTACATTATATTACTATGTAGGAATCAAAGCTTCTATTAATTCTCCTCATGGCTAGGCAAATTGTTCAAGATATCTTATGGTGAGTCCTTTAGTCCAAGGACAATATCTATTTTCTCTCAAGATTTTGTTTAGACTATATCTTATATGTTCTGATTACCTATTGTCATTATTTCGAGGGTGAGCGCAGTTGCTTGTCTTGGACTCCCATTCTTATCTATGTAATAAAGGTGTTGTTAGACATGTTAAGTATCTATGTTATGAGTTTTGACTCCTTTTGACTCTTGATGTTGTTGTTATGAAGATGTCCCTTAGTCCCGTTCATCCTGATTTACTACTTCTTGTTATGTTTTATTTCTTTCGCGACCAAGAATGTGTAATGACGTGCTATAAGGCTTGTTTGAGGTTCCTGTAGGTTTCCCATTCACTAGTCATATCTAGGCCCTAGGCTTGGATCGTGACAACAAGACAATAATTAGCATGTTAGCTAATCATCTTCTAAGGAATACCAAAAATAAATCAAAGATATCACAAGAAGGAAGTACTTTATACCTCAAACTATGAGCTAGTAAAGGTTGAAAGATAAATTCTCAAAGAACAAGTCAGAAAGGTTCAATAGAACTCTCTCAAATATTACTAATATCAATATAATTGTCCTTAATGAAATAAGATACTCCTACATATATTTTAGGGTCCTTGGACACCCAAGACTCCTTAGTTTATGGCCAAGGAGTAACCAAAATCTAGAAAGAAAATTACAAGGTAAATTCTATATAGAAAGGAAATAAAGTAACCTTAACTAGGAATAGAGCATTAAATGGTACTAGGATAACTTAAATAGAATAAGGAAAATATTAATAACATATATATATGTAAGTAAATAAGGTAAAACCCAACTAGAAAAAGAATCTTGATAATTTTGGAAAGTTTGACTAGTCTTCTCTCCAAATTTGGGCATAAAGCAACCTTTTTTGTTGCTGATTCTTGGCCTTATCTGCACCAAATTTAAACCTAAAATTCTTCCTCTTGGACTTGAATTTGGGCCACCAAGTAATTGTAGTATTTTGACAATTCATCCTTCTTGGGCTTTAGCTCTTCTTTCCCAACAAGAGACCTTTTAGATCTGCAATTGAAGCCCATTGAGCTTTTCATTAAACTCCTTGGTTTAAGATCTTGTTATGGGCCTCCATTGGGGTTCTAAAGTTTCATATATTTCCTTTAGTGGAGTAGAGTTTTGTATGATCCTATCATTGTGTTTACATAAAAGTCTCCCACATAAAGGGTGTGGTTCAATTTGGCAAGAAAGAGAAATTGTGTTCAATACTTGTGGGTTTGTATAAGATGTTGAGAAGACTGAGTCAGGCTACGTATGAGTTAGAGTTGCCTATGGAGATAAATATGGTCCATCCGATCTTTCATATGTCTATGTTGTTGTCCTTATGTAAAGTCTTAGTATCTAAAATATGTGCCACCATAGGTTATACATGATCTCTTTTATGGCCTTCTAGTAGATCCATCTAGTTATACCGCACCTTGTAGATGTGGTGACATGCCTTTATTACCTTGAAGAGGGAGTGACATGCCTAAGATTATTAATTTTATGGCTACCATGGCAAGTAGACCAAACATTGTCTAGAGGGTGGCATTGCTCAATAACCTTGTTGAGGGTATGACATGCTTCAATCACCTTCCCAAAGGGGTGACATGCCTTAGATTCCAAGTGTTAGATTGCTTGATCTATGTAGGTAAAGGTCCTTTACTATAAATGTATTATGTACTAAGCAAGTTTAATGTTTTACCAGCATGTTTTACTAAAAGCATTGATCATGCATGCCATGTTGATATTTTCATTGCCCATGATTATACATTTTGACTATATTGGCTTATCTATTGTTACATTGCATCCCACATACATAGTATATTAAAATGTACTAGAACATAATCTAAGCCTACATGATATTACCATGTAGGGACCGGAGAAGCTTTTGATAATCTTCTACATGGATAGTTGATACTTCGGAGATAAGCTTTGGGGTGTCCTCAAGTCCGAGGAAACTATCTTCATTACTATTTGTACTGTGATACTTCATTATGTTGGACACTTGTCATTAGGAGGGTGAGCCGGGAAAGTGTCTTAGCCCTTTGCTCCATTCTATGTTAGAGGTGTTGTTGGATATTATGATGTACTTATGCTATGAAATTGACTCTTTATGCTTTTATGATTATCAAAGACTTCCTTTAGTACCACTTCCCTTTTGATTATATCTCTTGTTGTTTTTTATTTTGCTTTCACAATCAAGGATGTGTGATTGATATGCTAAGAGGCTTTTTTGGGTCCCTTCGGGTTTCTATTCGTCGTGTCACGTCTAAGCCCCAGGATTGGATCGTGATAGTCCATGGTATCTTTTTCCCTTGTTTAGATTTTTTTTGTCCATTATATTTATCCTCCTTCCACCTAGATACCCCACATACTTTACAACATTCAAGAAACTCATCATCCTTCTAATATAATATGCAATTATTCTTACATGCATCAATCTTCTCATAATAAAATCGAAGGTCCAAAATCATTTTTTTTTGCATTATAATATAATCTTGGCAAATTTGATCCTTCTAGCAATAAATCTTCCTTCAGCAACTTCAACAACATTATAAATGATGTATTAATCCACTAACCAATACTTTTTATATGAAGTAATTTAACCAAAGTAGAAAGTTTAGATGCTTTTGAACCTTCATAGATTGGTTGCTCAAAATCATTTAATAGTTTGTAGAATCGTTTTGCTTTAGGATTTGTTTCCTTTTCAACAAATCATCACATTAATTTTCATATTGTCTTCGTTGAAATCAGGGTATAAATTCCTTAAAATCTCATGTATTTCATTCTTATCATTGTCCTTTTCAATGTCGTTATTGTCTATAAATTCAGAATTTGATTGTGATGGCTCATGTAACATCTTCTCGTGATAATACCAAAAAGTATAATTTTATACTATTCCATGTACCAATAAATGTGACCTAACCATCTCATGTGTTCTTGTATATGCATTAGAACATTTTATAGATGGACAACGTATCTTTTGTGATTCTCCTACTCTTGTAAAAGTATAATTCAAAAAGCTTTCTAGCCCTAGCATATAAGCATTATGAAGTCGATCATCAAATAGTTGTATCAATTCTTTATTAGGTGCCATAATCTTTAATCACACAATAAATAAAAATCATATTAGTATAACAACAAAAAAGAGGAAGAACTAAAATATTTATTTTAAAACTTAGATTAATCCTAACGAAATCATTATTGCTAACACCTCTATGTATATGCCAAACATAAGTTAAAGTAAAAGATCAACTCAATATTTGAAGCAGAGTAAAATGCTAAAACACTTAGAACTAAATGTTTCTTTGTTTGTCTAATTTAGCTTACACATAGGGTATTTAGACACTTAACCTTTTAGTGCTAAAAGAGTACATTTTATTCATCTTCTAGGAAATTCTACATCTCTATTTTTACTTTTAGAATGAATTTCATATTCCATATATCCCTTGGAACATCCTATGTTAGATTCAGTTCAAACAAATTATCGTAAGACACATCACAATGGACCATCAATATCACCTAGCACCACTAAGTGAAGGAACTCAATTGCACATTTAAACAAATCGCAAATATTTTGTTTAGGATATATTCATATAGTTATCCTAGCTTAGACCACCCTTGATTCATGACACATAGGTGATGCTTGTTAGCATTATTATGCAATATTTTGCTCTAATCACATATATGCCTATTTCACATGCCCTAATCAAAACTTTCTCTTAGACAACACACATGATTCAAATTATATCAAAAACTACCTCAAATAGTTTGAAGTAATTCAAATAGATAAAATAATACATTCATAGTTCATATGGAATTGACATCCACACAAAAAGGATCAACTAGAATTCATATAAGAGCATACTATATTTAAGCTTGGAATTTCTAAAGAAAGGACATTAGGTTCGATATCTCATTGAAATTCTCCATGTAACACCATATTAACTTTAGTGAAGCAATCAAATGAACGTTTAGTAGTTTGGCTACAATTTGATGCTTAGAAGAGTGTTAATTTAGACTAGTTAACTTTAGTTAACTCACTTGTTACCAAAAATTCTCGTGCATCCCTAGACGAAACTAAGACAGAGTCTTCAAACTGGGTAAATTCTAACATTCTTGAACTAAGCAATACTTATGGATCAAAGTTTCTCAAATTCTTGGAGAGAAATATCTAACATACTTCCTTATTATTTAGCATTCATAACCAAGTGAGAAAACTAATAGTTCTAATCTCCCAATGACAGACTATTACTTGACATAGAGTAGCATATGTTTTAAATGATAACTAAGGAACCAAGAATACTAAGAAATGATGAACTTTGAGATGGTGTGTGCAGAGATGCAACTTCACTAGTAACTAACAACAACAACATATCTGGTGAAATCCCTGAAATGACCCCAAAAAGTGCCCGAAAATGTGCCTCTAAAGTGCTCCGAATCATAATTTCCATATATCTAAAAATTTGTTGTGATATCAAAAATTCGACTTCATATTCTTGATTAGAGGGTCAAATTGAGTAGGAAATGGGTCTAGCCCCAATTTTAGAGCAAACAAAATATAATTTCAATTTTCAAAAATGGATCTATGTAAAAAGTGCCTTCGTGATAGATATGTATTGCGGACCAAACATGGACCTGTGTATTTTGTTGCTAGTAATTTTATCTCGGTCCAAGGCTTTTGGGTCTTGGCGTAAGTCCTCCCATGCGCGAAAATATCTATACTTAGCTATATTTTACCTTTATATTATACAAAACATTTTCCAATACTCTCTCAAACACTTATACAATTATTTCACCCTAAATTCAAGTCCCAAAACTCAATCAAGATTCCTAAGGTTTTCATTCAAGCTTCAAGTCTCCGTTTCCAATCTTCTTCAAGGATTCTCTAAAGTCAAGGTATGTGGGTTTCAACAACTAGGTTCTTTCACCCATGGTGCCCAAGATCCCTTTTTACCTAAATTGCATGATTTCAAGTTGATTTACTTATAGGTCTTATTATGAATTAGACTATGAAATATGTTGGGATTTCATGAAATTGTGACTGTTTTAGAATGTTTTAAGCTATGAATCTATGACCTATTGTGGGATTCGACGAAGGTTTTTGATGTATATTTCTTGAGGGTATTACCAAGTATTTATAAATGGTTTTACTTTTTATTTTCTTGCATGATTTCATCCTTAAATTGCACAATTTTACACTAGCACAACACACATGCCAAGTGTTTGATAAAATGTCTAGTTATAATTTCTTGAGGAAGTGAAGGTAAAATGCATGTCTTATAAGTTGAATGACTTTATGATGATGAAAAGAATATATGTAAATGATATTCTCCTATATCATGTTGGATATTGACCATGCCCAACTCGAGGGTTGTGAGCCCAGGTTACCATGTCATGGGGTTTGTACCTTGATAACCATGTCGAGGGGTTTGTACCTTGATAATCGGGTTGAGGGGTTGCTACCTCAATAACCATGGGTAGTAGGGTGACATGATCCACTAAACAATTGGGATGTTGGTACCTCAATCACCATAGGTGGTAGGATGAGACGATCCACCAACCAATTGAGAGGTTTGTACCTCCATAGACAATGAATTCTATAATGATGGTCTCTTTTTGCACATGTATTATGTTCTATGTCATGATTTACTTTAAGCATCTTCTATGCATGACGTATTACTACATGCTTATTTATCGCCTATGTTATGCATTTCAATTATGTTGCTTATCTCTAATTGCATTGCATCCTGCATACTTAGTTTATTCAAACATACTAATTCATACCCTATGCCTACATGATATAACCATGAAGGAACCGGAGCCCCAATTGAGCATCTTCCTCCACGTGGCTAGTAGGATTTCTCTCAATCTAGTTGGTGAGTCCTCCATTGAGGGGACAATTTCTATGAGCTCATGTTATGTACTAAAACTAGATAGGGCCCTCGCTCCTTTCTAAGTTGTAGAGGTATTGTTCGATATGTTTTGTATTGAGATTTAACTCTCTTATTTTGATGTTTTGATTTTAAAAGTTTCCTTTTAGCCCCTTTGCACTCATTTTTAATCTAATTATGTTATGTAATTGCTTTTGCGACCAATGATGTGTAATAATATGTTAAGTGGTTTGCTTGGGGTCGCTTGAGGTTCCCCATACATCGTGTCTCATCTAGGCCCTAGGCTTGGGTCCTCAAAAACTTGGTATTATAGCACTAGGTTGTTAATGTTCCTCGGCATCCAACACACTATGTCAATTCGAGTCCTATTCGTGGTTGTATTGTGCACCACAGCTATAAGTAGGAGGCTATGAAGCGTTTTAGGTAGTATTTCCGTTCTTCTTGATCTATGTCATTCTATTGAAGTTAGGTGAGTTTTCCTTCTAATAAATATTCTTTGTCATGATTATATCATGCCTAACATAAGAGAAAGAAGAGCCCACACACCCAAGGAACAACTGCCTCATTGAGAGGTCCAAGATGTACTCACCTCGATTGCACAAGTTGTGGCCAATCAAGTCAATCAAGGGGCCCAAGCCACTCATGCTCCTACCCTAGGATCTAGGGTGAGAGACTTCATTAGGATGAACACACCAGAATTCTATGGGTGTAAAGTAGATGAGGACCCTCAAGAGTTCATTCATGAGGTCTACAAGGTATTGGCTATCATGGGTGTTAGCTAGGAAGAGAAAGCAGAGTTGGCGTCCTACCAAATCAAAGGGGTAGCCCAAATATGGTTTAATTAATTGAAGGAGGAGAAGGGAATCAATAATGTGGTGCTTGGTAGGAGTTCAAGTCGACTTTTCTTTATCGTTTCTTCCTTCTTGAGCTTAGGGAGGATAAGATAGTGGAGTTTATAAAGATGAAATAAGGGTCTATGAGTGTGAGGGAGTATGCCCTCTAGTTTAATCAACTCCCTAAATATGCTCCTCACTTGGTTGCCGACCTAAGTTCTAGAATGAACAAGTTCATGATGGGTGTATTTGATTTGGTGAGTGAGGAATCTCGGTCTGCTATGTTGATTAGCGATATGGATTTGTCCCATTTGATGACCTATGATAAAAAAATAGAGGAAACGTTGAGGAAGATAAGGAGTAATGAAACCAATATGGCTTATTTTGAGGGAAAGTTCCAAAGTTAAAAGGGTAGCTAGTTCCACAATGCCAAGGATCTTCTCAAGATTCTAATAGGGGGTTTAACAATGACTTCCCAAGGGCCCAAGGGGTTAGTGGTATGGTTCCTAATAATGTGTGTTAAAAATGTGGTAGGGGTCATGGGGACCTATGTTTGAAATACAATAGATGTAGGGGAGTGCGTCACAAAAACATTAATATTCCTCATAACTGCAACAAAGGTAAGGAGGTTCATCTACAAGGTGCAAGTGCAGTTCCTTTGGGAAGAGGTGGTCAACACAGTGGTGTCCCAAGGTACAATCAGTTCTATGTACTCTAAAGGCTATTTATCCTTCTTCATTTAATGCTAATTTATTAAGGAGTTTCTCGATGTCATTGCCAGTATGTTAAAAGTCTTTGATTTTGATATGTATGCATTTATTGATCCGGGTGCCATTCTTTCTTTTGTTACCCCTTTTGTTTCCAAAAATTTCCATATTGAGCCCGAATTATTATGTGCCATATGAGATGACCAGTCCTATTGGTGCATTTATTATTAGTAGAAAGGTTTATGCAAATTGTCCCGTTTATATCTTGAATAAATATTTCCTTGTGATCTAGATGAGTTGGATATGGTTGATTTTGATGTCATTCTTAGGATGGATTTGTTGCATGCATACTATGCCTCTATTAATTGTATAACCTGTAGAGTCAAGTTCCAATTCCCAAATGAACCCATCCTTGAGTGGGAAAGTTATGATGTGGTGGTCAAGGATAGGTCATCTCTTGCATTAAAGCCCAAAAGTTGATCTCTAAGGGGTGTCTTTATCATCTTGTGAGTCTTAGGGATGTGGAGTCCGTGGTCCTTCCTATAGAGTCAGTTCAGATTATAAATGAGCTCCTTGATGTCATTCCAAATGACCTTCCTAGCGTTTCTCTAATTAAGGGTGGTAGACTTTGGTATAGACCTCCTTTTCGATACTCAACCTATTTCTTTTTCCCCTTACGGTATGGCCCCAGTGGAGTTAAAGGAGTTGAAGGGGTAATTGAGAGATTTATCAAAGAAGGGTTTTATTAGACCTAGACAATCACATTGGCGTACACCGGTATTATTTCTAAAGAACAAGGATGGGTCTCTTAGAAGTTGTATTTATTATCGGCAACTTAATAGGGTCACCATAAAGAATAAGTATCCTCTTTTGAGGATTGATGTTTTGTTTAACCAACTTCAAGGGTCTATCCACTTCTCTAAGATTGATTTTTGGTTCGAGTATTATCAAATAAATGTGAGGGAGTGTGACATTCCCAAGTTTTGGTCTATGTATGGGTATTATGAATTTGTGGTTATGTCTTTTGGGTTGACCAATGCACCAGCAACTTTCATGGATCTTATAAATAGTGTCTTTAAACCTTACCATGATTTGTTTGGGCCTATTTTCATTGATGATATTTTGAACTATTCACATGGTGAGGAGGAGTATATTAGTCATTTGAGGGTACTACTACAAAGTTTGAGGGAAACGAAGTTGTCTGCCAAGTATGAGAAATGTGAATTTTGGTTGAAAGAGGTTGCCTTTCTAGTTTATATGGTGTTGGGGGATGTTATTAAGGTGGATCCTACAAAGATGGATGTGATTAGAAATTGGCCTGGACCATTGACCCAATCGAACATTAGAAATTTCTTGGTCTTAGTGGGGTACTATCACAGGTCTGTGAATCGGTTCTGTTCTATTGTTTCTACTATCACTAAGTTGACTCAAAAGAAGGCTAAGTTTGTGTGGACCGATGAGTGAGAAAAGAGTTTCCAAACCTTGAAGGATAAGCTTATCTCCACTCCTATGTTGTCTCTACCAGAAGGTTTGGAATGGTTTGTTGTGTATTGCAATGCCTCCTGGATTGTTTTGGGTTATATCTTTCTTGATGCAAAATAGCAAGGCGATAGCCCATGCTTCTAGATTACTTAAAGTGAATGAAAAGAATTATCATACTTATGATCTTGAATTGGCTGCTACGGTTTTTTGCTTGAAAATTCGGCATCATTATTTGTATGGAGTGAAAGTTCATGTGTTTAATTATCATAAGAGCCTCTAATATGTTTTCACTTAAAAAGATCTTAATTTGAGGCAAGAAAAGGTGGTTAGAACTTCTTAATTATTATGATATGAGTATATATTATCATCTCGGTAAGGATGATGTTGTGGCGGATGCTTTGAGTAGGGTGTCTATGTGTAGCCTAGCTCATGTTGATGGTTGGGACAAAGAGGTTGATAGGTAGGTTCACCGGTTGGCTAGATTGGGGTTAGGTTAGAAGAGGTTGATAATGATAGCATTGTGATTGTTGATGGTTCAAAGTCTTCCTTGGTTGATGAGGTAAAAGAAAAGCAATAACTTGATCCCTCCTTGTTCAATTAAAGGCCTTGGTGAGAGAGGGTAAGGTGGAGGTTTTCTCCCAAGGGGGAGATTATACCCTTAGGTACAAAGGTAAGTTGTTTGTGTCTTGTGTTGATGATTTGAGAAAGAAGATTCTTGATGAGGCTCATAATTCTTCCTATTCAATCTGCCCCGGTTCTACCAAGATTTACCGAGATTTGAGGGATGTGTTTTAGTGTGGAGGTATGAAGAAAGGCATTGCCATATTTGTATCCGATTGTCATAGTTTCCACAAGTTAAAGCCAAGTAACAAAGTCCAAGTGACCTAACCTAAAACATAGATATCCCCACTTGGAAGTGGGAGGAAATTAACATGGATTTTGTGTTGGGTTGCCTAAGACTAGAAAGGGTTTTGATGCCATTTGGGTTGTGGTTGATAGTTTGACGAAGTTGGCTCATTTCTTACTGGTTAAAACTACTAATAGGGCTGAAGACTATGCTAAATTCTATATTCATTACTTGGTGAGACTGCGTGGGGTGCCCTTATCTATCATATTGGATCATGGTGCTTAATTCACTTCATGTTTCTGGAGGTCCTTCCAAAGAGGTCTTGGAACAAAGATACAGTTTGGTATGACCTTTCACCCTCAAACGGATGGCCAGGCTGAAAGAAATAGCCAAACTCTTAAGGATATGCTTAGGACTTGTATGTTAGAGTTTACGAGTAGTTGAGATGGTCATCTTCCATTGATTGAGTTTTCTTATAACAATAGCTATCATTTTAGCATTAGGATGGCTCCTTTTGAGGCCCTCTATGGTAGACATTGTAGATCACTAGTTGGGTAGTTTGAAGTGGGTGATATAGCTTTGTTAGGTCCAGATATAGTTATGGATGCTATGGAGAAGGTAACGTTGACTAGATAAAGGTTTAAAACAACCCAAAGTCGCCAAAAGTATTATATCGACGTGAGAAGAAGGGAGCTTGAATTTAAAGTTGGTGATTGAGTTTATTTGAAGGTGTCACCCATGAAGGGTGTGGTTCATTTTAGTAAGAAGGGTAAATTAAGTCCAATATTAGTGGGCCCTTATAGGGTGGTAAGGAGGATTGGTAAGGTTGCCAATAAGTAGGAGTTGCCTAGTGAAACGGAATTTGTTCATTCGGTCTTCCTTGTGTCTATGTTGAGGAAGTGTGTAGATGACCCTAATACTATTGTGCCTCTTAATATTGTGCGGGTAGTTGAAGAAAATATGACACATTAATAAGTTCCAACAGTGATCTTGGATAGATAAGTGAAGAGGTTGAGGAACAAGGATATTGCTTCTGTTAAGGTCCTTTGGAGGAATCAACAAGTCAAGAGTGCTACAAGGCAGGCCGAAGCAGATATGCAGATGCGATACCCTTATCTCCTCCATCCTACTCAACCCTAAGGTACTAATTCTAAGTCTTATATGTGATTTCATGTCTCATGTTTCACTCCCTAAGTCATTTTCATGCATTCATGTTTATATTGACAAAGTTCAGGTTATTCCAACACTTATGTTGAGATTTTTGAAAATATTGTATGTGTGTTGTATGCATTCTTATTAGGGCTGATTTCTTCATGAAAAATATTCTCATATACATTTCTTTGACATTTGGAGATGACTATTCCTAAGGGGGAGATATTTTAAATGACCCCAAAAAGTGACAAAAAATATGCCTCTAAAGTGCCCGAAATCATAATTTCCACATATTTCAAAGTCCGTGCGTGATATCAAAACTCAAACTTCATATTCTTGATAAAGAGGTAAAATTGAGTGGGAAATGGATCTATCCCTAACTTAAGAGAAAATGAATCATAATTCATTTTCCTATATTTCAATTTCCAAAAATCGATCTGCGACAGTGCCACAATGTCCAACCTTCGCGGACTTGTATAAAAAGTGCCTCCAAGATAGGTCCACATCATTGACTAGACACATGTGTATTTTGTTTCCAGTTATTTTATCTCGGTTCAACGCTTTTAGGTGTTGGGCTCTAAGTCCTCTCATTTGTGAAAATACCTATACTTAGCCATATTTCACCTTCATATCATACAAGACATTCTCCAACACTCTCTCGAATACTTAGACAAATATTTCACCCTAAATTCAAGTCCCAAAACTCAATCTAGATCTTACGGTTTTCATTCAATCTTTAATTCTCCATTTTCAATCTTCTTCAAGGATTCTCCTAAGTCAATGTATGTGGGTTTCAACCATTGGGTTCTTTCACCCATGGTGCCCAAGCTCCTTTTTTTTTTTTACCTAAATTGCATGATTTCAAGTTGATTTACTTTTGTGTCTTATTTATTGTGAATTGTACTATGAACTATGTTGTGGTTTCATGAAATTATGACTATTTTAGCAAGTTTTGAGATATGAATCTAAGACCCATTGTGGGACTTGATGAAGGGTTTTTATGTATATTGCTTGAGGGTATTACCAAGTATTGATTGATGGTTTTACATTAAATTGTCTTGCATGATTTCATTCCTAAATTGCATGAGTTTAGACTAACACTACACACCTGTCAGGTGTTTGATAAAATGTCTGGTTATGATTTCTTGAGGAAGTAAAGGTCCAATGTGTGTCTTATAAGTTGAATGACTTTATGATGATGAAAAAAATGTATGTAAATGATATTCTCCTATATCATGTTGGGAATTGACCATGTCCTGCTAGGGGCAGTTGTGAACTCGGGTAACCATGTCGAGGGGTTTGCACCTTAATAACCAGGTTGATGGATTGGTACCTTAATTATCATGGGTGGTAGGGTGAGATGCTACACTAACCAATTAAGGGGTTAGTACCTCAAACCAATTGAGGGGTTGTTACCTCAATAGCTAATGAATTCTATAATAATGATCTATTCTTGCACATATATTATTTCTGTGTAAGCATGATTTACTTCAAAGCATCTTCCATGCATGCCGTATTGCTACATGCTTATTCATCACCTATGTTATGCATTATGTTGTTTATCTCTTATTGCATTTCATCCTACGTACTTAGTACATTCAAACATACTAATGCATACTCTATGCCTACATGATGTCACCATGTAGGAACCGAAGCCCCACATGAGCATTTTCCTCCATGTGGCTAGTACGATTTCTCTCATGCTAGTTGGTGAGTCTTCGATTCTGGGGACAATGTCTATGTTCTCATCCTATGTACTAAAACTATCTTTCTTTTATGTATGTGTTGACTATGAGGGTGAGCTCGGTTGCTTGTCTTGGCCCCTTCTCCTATCTAAGTTTTAGAGGTATTATTGGACATGTTATATATTGAGTCTTGACTCTGTTTTTTTGATGTTTATGTTATGAAAGTTTCCCTTTAGCCCCTTTGCCCTCATTTCTAATCTCATTATATTGTTTAATTGCTTCTGCGACCAAAGATGTGTAATGATATGTTAATAGGCTTGCTTGAGGTCACTTCGGTTTCCCCATGTGCCGTGTCAAGTCTATGCCCTAGACTTGGGTTAACAGTCCCACAAGTGGGGTTTGGGGAGGATAGAATATATGCAAACCTTACCACTACGTCATAAAGGTAGAGAGGCTATTTCCTGGTAACCATCATCTCAAAAGCTCATAAGCAGAATAAACTAGATATGGGAAAAGGAAAGGAAAAGAAAGGGAATAAAAAGAGAAACTAATACGGAAAAGCACATGATAATATGCAAATACATCAAATTAATATATCAAGCTAGAAAATGACCACACAAGATTTAAAGGCAATTTAAATACGCTAAACCAAAACAAATATCGGACTAATAATGACAACTTGTGATGTTGTCATGACCCAAGCCTAGGGCCTAGGCTTGACATGACTAATGGAGAACAGAAAGGAACCCCAATCAAGCCTCGTAGCATATCAATCATACATCCTTGATTGCAGAAGCAAATCATTAACAACAAGAGACATAAAGAAGGAATACTGGACTAAGGGAAGTCTTAGATAATTGTAAGACATTCAAGAGTCAATATCATAGCATAATTGCATCAATTATTCCGACAACACCTCTAGAATAGATTGGGCGAGGACCAAGACACTTTTCGGGCTCACCCTCATAGTGTCAAATATTCAACATAAAGAGATAACAAAAGCAAGAGTAGTATAGCTGGTGTCCCAGAACTTGAGGACTCACCCAAGCTTATCTTTAAAATTCCATAATTAGCCACGTGGAGGATGATCGTGAGGTGCTCTAGTTCCTACATAGTAACATCATATAAGCATAGAGTATGCGACAGTATATATTTGAATATTCTAAGTATAAAGGATGCAATGCAATAACGTATAAGCCAATATAATCAAAATGTACAATCATTAGCAATGGAAGAGTATAATATTAATATGGCATGCATGATCAATGCTTGAAGTAAAACATTCTTGTCGAACATTCAACTTACTTAGAACATAATACATGTGTGGGAAGAGACCTCAATTGACATAGAAAAAGACCAAGTGAGATACAACGTGTAATCCCGATAATTATCCTCACTAGTAAAGAGGTGGTCTACTTGCCAAGGTAAACCATACTTCACCTTAAGGGAGGGAAACAACTCCAAAAGTGCCCGAAAATATGCCTCAGAAGTGTCTAGGATCTTGTTTTCCATATATCTAAAAAATTGTTTATTCTTTCAAAAATTTGACTTCATATTCTTATTTAGGGGGTCAAGTTGAGTGGAAAATGGATCTAACCTGAATTTTAGAGCAACTGTATCAATATCTAAAAATCACAAAATAAGTTATTTAGGAGGGTTACATTTAGAGGGGCATATCTCTTAGCATAGAAGGAATTGGGTAATCCACCACTCTCAATTGAAAGCCCTTTGAATTAGCTTTCGAACGCACTTTGTTTCACCTTATTTTGAGTTTGGATGAAGAATTTATGCCCATTTTCGTAAAACTCATTCGTGCATAAAATTCAGATTTTCAGTGAGCATCCGAGTCACCTCCGTGATGCCGAACTATATTATTTTGGCCCTATTTTTATGGTTTTGGTCCAAGACTTTCAAGTCTTCGGCCCAAAGGTACCTATATGTATTTTTACCTATATGTAGAGTTATTTCACCGTTGTATCATCCTCAACATTTCCCAATATCTTCTCAAACACTTAAGATTCATTTTTCACTGTAAATTCAAGTTCCAAACTCAAGATAAATCTTAAGGATTTCTATAAGGATCTCACCCAAGATTCAAATCTCCAATAAACTCTTCTTCAAAAACTTCACAAAAGCTAAGATATGTGCTGTTGAACCATTGGGTCCTTCCACCTATGGTGCCTAAAAACTCTTTTACTTAATAATGCATGGTTTATAGTTGATTTTATATGTGGGTCTTGAATATTGAGAATTTTACTGCACGGTAATGTTAATACATAAAAGTATGGTTGTTTAAGCATGTTTTGAGATTCAATATTTTGGATCTAATGTTGGAATTGATGAGGGGTTTTGATATGAATGTCTTTGGGGTGTTACAAGGTATTGATTAAAGGTTTTATCACTAATTTTCATGCATGATTTCATCCCTAAATTGTATTCTCTTTTACCTCTATTACACACCCCTAAGGTGTTTAATAAAATATCCGATTATGATTTCTTAAGGAATTGAAGGTCCAAAGCATGAGAATGAAATAAATGATGTTATGATGATGAAATAATCTTATGTATATGTTTATTCCTACATGAGATATTTCATTAGAGCCTATGATGAATCCTATATAAAGTGTTGCATGGACCATACTCGATCCGAGGGGAATAGAGCCTAGTTAAACATACAAGGGGTTTATTCTTCATCACCATTGATATTTGGGGAGTTATATCATCACAAATATGAGGGGTTTATACCTTATCACTATGGATGGCAGGTGCGACTACCATCAACCATGCGAGGGGGTTTATATTTTGTCACCATGAATAGCTGTGTGCGACCACCATTAACCACCCACGGGTGTATACCTTGGATAGCTTGCTTAATCATATTCTTAAGATATGATATTCTATATAAGCATGATATACTTAAGCATATTTTACTTATGCATTGACCATACATGCCATCTTGCTATAATATGTCTATTGTCTATTGTTTTGCATTTTGGATTATGATACCTGTCCCTTGTTGCATTACATCCTACATATTTAGTAAATTCGAATATACTAACGTATACTCTTGCCTATATGATATCACCATGTAGGTACTAGAGCTCCTATTGATTCTTCTTGTAGATGGATTGTTCAAGTTAGCCTTTGGTGAGTCTTCCATTCCAGGGACAAGGACTATTCTCTCATACTATGTATTAAAATTTCCTTTAGTTTATCGTATACTTTTGACTATCAGGGTGAGCCTAGTTGTATGTCTTGGCCCCCATCATTATCTATGTAGTAGAGGTGTTATTGGACAAAGCTATGTATTTATGCTATGAGTTGATTCTATTATCTCTTGACTCTATGTTACTATAAGTTCTCCCTCAGCCCCTTTTTCCTTTATTTCCATTCTTCAAATGTCATTTAATTATTTCTGCAACTAAGGATATGTAATGATATGCTATGACGCTTGCTTGGGGTTCATTCGGGTTCCCCATTCACTAGTCACGTCTAGGGCTTAGGCTTGGATCGTGATAAAGATGGTATCAGAGCACTAGGTTGATAAATTCTTAGAGTCCAAAACACCCCATTAATTAGAGTCTTATTCATGGTTGTGCTGTGCACCACATCTATGAGTAGGAGGCTATGAGACATTTTAGGAAATATTTCCCTTCTTCACGATTTATGTCATACTTTAGAAGCAAGATAGGGTTTTTCCCTCTAACGAATGTTCTTTTCTCTTTTTGTTGATCATACCGCTTCAAAGAGGAAGGCAAAGGAAGATAATTAGAAGGTTTTGATTTTAATGGGTCCGAGTTTCACTATTTCTTCTCTATTCTTTTTGTTGACGGTGGGACTTCTTGTGCGCCCAAGTGGTTGTGTCGATCTTTAGTGTCTATTCTCTTGGTTGGGTATTTTATTGCTAGAAAGTTCCTAGGTGTTGATCCATGTTTGTATTGCATTAGCTCTTGCTTTGTGGCATGTTGGATTTGATGTGGTGGATTTTGATGTTGTACTTGGGATGGAATAGTTGCATGCATGTTGTGTCTCTATGAATAGTGGGATCAGTAGAGTTAGGATTTTACTCCATAATGAACCCGCCTTTGAGTGGGAGTTTGTCAAGTGGTAGCAAGGAAGGTAGGTCCATTCTTGACTTAAGGTGCAATTGGTATCTAAGCGGGTTGCATTTTTCATCTTGTGATAAATAGATATATTGAACCAAAGTTGTTTTATCTATAGAATTGTAGTTAGTGGTGGATGAGGCCTTCAATGTCCCTTTTCAATGTTTGAAGTTGGAGTAGTGTCTTTTGGTTGACTAGCTAAACGATTATGCCTATAAGTCTCATGTGTAAGATCTCTAGTCCTAACCCTAATAGGTTTATGGTGGTTTTGGTGATGATAATGTGGTTAGTTCCCTAATGAGGTATTGCATGTGAATCATTTGAGGGTAATATTATGTGTTCAAGGAAGAAGGTTGGGTGCTAAGTGGGTGAGATGGGAATTTTTGGTGGTAAAAGGTTGCCTTCCTAGGTTGTCTAGTTTCTGGTGATGGTGTTAAGGGGTCTTTAATAAGATGAAGGTGATTAGAGAGTAGCCTAGACACTTGAGTTCCTTGGGTATTAAAAGCTTCTTGGGTTAGTGGAATATTGCTGGGGATTGTGAGTAGATTCTTTTCTATTGTTGCTCCTAGGGCTTAGTTGACCCTAGGTAAGGCCATATTATGACCAACATTTTGAGTAGAGTGATTTAATAGGTCTGGCAGTTGCTATTTCTTTTGTTATCCATTGGTTCTAGTAGGATTCATGTGTATATGGGTTTCATTCTTAGGTTTCTTTCACCCATGAAGCCCAATCTTCCTTTTTATGAAAATTACATGATTTTAAGATGTATTTCTTATGGGTATCTATTATTATGAAATATGAGGATGAAATCTATCGGGCCTTTTGTCTAATATTGTTGATTATGTATAAATATCTACTTTTAGCTTATACTATAAAGTAATCTTTGTCTATTGAAACTATACATGATTCAAGCTATGAAATCTATAAGCTATTGTGAATTTTTTGTACGATTTACAAGTTACCCATGATGGGGGTTTACCATGATGTTGTTGGGCTGATTTACATGATTTTAAAAGATGCATTGATTTCACTATTTCATGATATGTACTCTTGCATTTTGCATGATTTGAACATGTCCTCATATATGCCCACCAAGTGTTTGATGAAACGCCAAGTTAAGAATTCTCAAGATGTGTGCATGTTTTACAAGTTAAGTGACCTCAAGATGAATATAGGCTATCAAGTATGCTATGAATTCATGAAATTATCTATGAATATGCAAGTATGAAGTTAAGCCCTTTTAAAAAATGTATTTTCAAGAAAACTTACATGGATTTTACTTATTTCAATTTGGCATTTAAAATTATGATTTCTATAATTCTATTGATGTATGGGTAGCGTTTATTTAATGATTATAATGTGATTTAAATTGTTATATAAATATTTACTTTGGTTTTATGAAGTTATAAGTATGCATGTTCCCCTTTTGAAATCATTTATGCATGAGAAATTACACTATGGATATAAATATGGAATTAATTATGTTTTCACTTCAACTTCATATTATAAATGTTGAGTTTTAAATGAAGTCTTAATTACCCATATCATTTCCTGATTGTTCATAGCATATGGATTCATGTACATGGATTATTTTAAAAAATTATGTTATGGGTAGGCCTAATTTCACTTTATGATTTGATGTTACTAAAAGGTTGGTAATGACAATATTGTGATTGCACTGATGCTTTTGGTTTTGGCTCTTTAAGCAATTTGGCTGATTGCACCATTTTGTTTATGAATGACCTATTCCTATGCATGAGTATTATGACTATGAAATTATGGTTTTGGCATTTGAAACTAAGTATGAATTATTATAAATGGTGTTTGGATTTCAAGCCTAATTGTGCATTGAAATGATTTGAAAAATGATTATTGCCTCTTTGAAAGTATGTACATGTATGTTATAAGTATTCTTATGGGATGACGACTTAGCTTGTTGTGTTGAGGGTCTTGGGGTAGTTTAGGCTACTTGCATAACATGTTTCTAATGAGTGTGGAACCCGCAAGATTGTAATATAGTGGGTAAGGATGGTTGATCTATTTAGTCAACTAGGATGGGTTACCCACTTCCCTAAGCTTGATCTTTGTTTTTTGTTTTGTCTGTAAGTGAGGAAGAGGGTAGGTGATATTCCTAAGAGTCCTTTTTGGATTAGGAGTGAGCATTATTAGTATTGATAGAGTTGTTTGGTTGACTTATGCACCGGTGATCATTGTGGGTCTTAAAACCCTACCTTGATATATTTGTGGTGGTTTCTAGTGATAAGGTATTGATTTATGTAGAGCTTGTGAATCATTGGGGGAAGTGTTGCAAGTCTTGAAGGGTGAGAGGTTGTTTGCTAAATATGATAGGTGTGCTTTGTGGATAACAAGAAGGTTGTTAGAACTCCTTCGGGATTATGGTATGACTGTGCATTGGTCTTTACGATAAAGCTAGAGTTATAGTTGGTTCTCAAGGTAGTCTAGTATGTATGTATAATGGTGGTAAGGAGATTCCTAGTAGAGTCCATCGGTCAGCTAGATAGGGGTTAGGTTGAAGGAAGTTGAGAATGGTAGTATAATGTTCTTGATGATTCCAAATCTTCTTGGGATAAGAGGACTAGATTAGAGAAGGCCTTGAGTCCACCTTATTAGAGTTGGAAGTCTTGGGTGAGAAGATAATAGAGTGCATGTTGACTCCAACGGGGAGATGGCGGCTATGGCACCATGTGGGTTAGGTGTATTTAAGATTGACAATTGAGTTGATGGTTTTGAGTCCTTATAGAGTGTAAAAGGGAGGTTGGTAAGGTTGCATAAGTGTAACATCCCACATCTTACAATACTAGTACTATACAAATGAAACATGATATGGTTTGGTCAAATTAGTGCCAATTTTTAAAAGTTCTTGAATCTCCAGTTAAATGGCAATATGTATGTCTAACACTGAAGGGGGTCTAGTGTAAATAAGTTTTAAGTCGAATTGAGGAGATCACAACCTTAAATGAAAGTGAGGTACCTGTAGGACTTAGGAAGCTAGTAGGTGAATCACCTACTTGCTTAGCTTAAATTTGCTAGCTAAAACGAGGTGAGGCTCGACGTCGAATTTGTCCATGTCTGATAATGAATAAAGTCTGTGTTAAGGGTGTAACTTCAGCCGATGTTTTAGCATCACAAATGGACTATATTTTCATCCCAACAATAATAGAAAAAGTGCCGAGGTACAACAAAACTCACTTGGTGAGTTGGGCCAAAACTAACTAAGAGAAAGGAAATAAAATAGGCAGGAAAGGTCCAACCAATTTAAACCCAAGGCCCAAGTGAAAGGGGGAAATGTTACTTTAATTTATTGATAAAATAAGGCTTAAAATAAGAAAGATAATTCGGCCAAGTGCTCCTTTAAAAGGGGTTTAAAATCAGCTCACTCAAGTCATTCAACTTGAACAAAAAAATCAGATTTTCTGAAGGCTTTCTCTCTACAATACTTAGCTTCATAAAGTAGCCAAAAGGATGTTTTAGGGTTCTTAAGGAGGATATAAACCATGAAGGTAAAGCTAAGTGATTATAGTTGAGTGTTTAGTATGGTTTTCTTATGCAAAACAAGAGACTATGTTGGTTATATCTCTGCTGAAATTGTTGGACAGCATGTGTTCGAAAAGTTGTTATACATTTTACTTGTTTATTTGGAAGCTTTTCTCGTTTTGGTTGGATGAATATGAAGGGAGTCTATTGTTTTTAATGAGTATTGGTTCTATAATAATGTATAAAGGCTGCTGCACCATTTTTACAATCCGCAAAAATAAGTTCTTGCGTGATATCATAATTGTGCTTGTAATTGGAACTTGTGGGCTAATTGATTGGGGGCTATGGTCTCACATCCTCCACCTATTTTGAGGACTATTTTGGAACTGTTTTAGTAATATTTGTATGTATAAATGTTGTGGGAACAATTTGGTTGAATTTGGTAAAGTTTTGGAATTGTCAACGCCGTAATATAGTGAAGGGATGTAACGTTATGCCGCCAATTTGTATGTTGCATAAAATTGTTATGTCCTGTATTTTGTGGGCTGTTGTAAGGATTTTATGGCACTAAAATAGGATGCTACATAATATGTATATGCTAATATGTATTAGAAAATATGATTAGGGGCGGAAAGGATGAAAGAATACGCTCGGGTTTAGAATTATCCGCTTGCTGCCTGTATGTTGTTTTTATGAGAGTGGGATGCCAAGATGTATCTATTGGCTGCTAATGCTAGTTTTATCACCTACTATGTTGTAGATAAATATTAGGACGAAGGGAAGGATATCTCAAGGTAATAGCTTGGTCATACAGCGAGGTATGTAAGGCTACTTGATTTCATATTATTTGGCATGAAACATAGATCCCTCCTTGACACATAAAGTCACTTACCAACTTCGACACAACTATTAACCATGTCTCAAATCTTTCACATGATCATATTCTCCCATACATAGTCACCTTTAAATCTGCTTACATACTTGGATAGCAAGATACACGAGTTTGTTCTACTAAATAAAGTTAGTGTGTTGTTCTATCTCCTATGCATTTCATTATGTGTAACTTACTCCTTTAATAATGGTGTTGTATTTTGTGATTTATTTACATATCACATGTTATATCTATAGTCCTATAGCTCTAATATTATGACCACCAAAAGAATCATCTCACAAGTAATTGAAACATAAAGTATATTGCTTATTGATGGGTGGTAACCCAAGTAGTGAAAGAATCACCTAACCAAGGTTGATCCTATCACGAGGGGTAGCCCAAAGGGTTAAAGGAAAATCCTAGCCAAGGCCAATCCCGATATAAATTTACCACTGATCAGCTGGTCATTTGTATTACATATTGTGCAAAGATTATACAGTAAAGGTAAAGTAATAAAAAGATCATAAAGAACATGATCCCATAGTATTTCCTATTACACGTTGTGCACAGATTATTCATTTGAGTTGTTACTTCATATATAGTATTTCCTACCTTATATATTCAGTATATTATCTCACACTGATGTCCCTTATGAGGGACCTGCAGTTCATGCTGCCGGTATAGGTGCTAGTCAAATCTCTCCAATAGGATTACAAGATATCCAGCTGTTGTTACCAAGCTCTAGGTTGCTTCGGAGCTTTGTGCGTCTAAAGCTTATATCTTTTTTGTATTATATAGTTAGCTGAGGCGGGGCCTGTCCCTACCCTTATCAAATACTTTTCACTATCTAGAGGCTTTGTAGACTATGTAAATTAAAGTGTGGCCATGTCTTGTACTTTAGACACCGTGGCCCCAATGGCCTAGCCATATGCATTTCCTTTTGGCTTGTTATTACTGTCTACTTTCTTAAAGGCATGTTGAATGTAAAAATCCCTCATAATATGTATAGAAAGCAGATAGATATAGGTTGGTTCTCCCGGGCCTTATTGGCAATGGGTGCTAGTCTGCCTTAATGTGACTTTGGGTATGGCAATAAGTTTGGGAATTGCCTATGGATGTATATATGGTTCATCCGATTCTTCGTGCTTCGAGGTGGATGTGATGTGTTTGTGACTTTAGTGTTATAGAACACTTGGAGGTTGTGGGTGTTATGGAGGGTAATTTGGCTTAAGAGAAGGTCTTAGTTGACGTATTGGATGGATGAGGGGAGGAGTTGATTGATAATGATGTAGATTTCCTCGAGTCCATTTGAAAAGAGTCGTCTATTTGTAAGTGTCTATCGAGGAGCTGGAGCAAGCATGGAGGAGTGATATCCATACCCCTTTCACTCTACTGAAGCTTATGATGATATGCCAAGTCCTTTCTATGATTCCAAGTCTTGCATTTCAACCCTTATGTTATTCATATGCATTCATGTTTAAGTTGGCAAGTTTATAATGATTTTACACTTATGTTAAGATTTTGAAAATGGTTTTTTAAATGTAATATTGCTTTAATATTAGGGATGATTTGTTAATGATTACTCTTATCTTGTACATCTCCTGTACATTCAGGGACGAATGTTCCCAAGAGGGAGATATCGAAACGACCCCAAAAAGTGCCAAAAAATATTCCTCGAAAGTGGCTTAAATCTTGTTTTATATATCTAAAATTTCATTTGTTATTTCGAAAATCCAACTTCATATTCTTGTTTAGGTGGTCAAACTGAGTGGAAAATTGGTCTAACCCAAATTTTAAAGCAACCGTATAAAAATTCGAAAATAAAAAAATATGCTATTTAGAAGGGTCAACTTTGGAGGGGCATATCTCATTGTACAAAAATAATTGGGTGGCCTACAGCCTTTCAACTAAAAACCTTTTGAATTAGCATTCTAATGCACTTTTTTTCACCTTATTTCAAGTTCGAATGGAGGATTTATTTACATTTTCGTAAAATTTATTCCTATAGAAAAAGTAGATTTCCAATGAGCATCTGTGTCGCCGCAGCGATGCGGACTTGCGTTATTTGGCCCTGTTTTTTTAATTTAGGTCCAAGACTTTCAAGTATTAGGCGTAAGGGTTTCCATATGTGTTTTTACCTATACGTAGCCTTATTTCACCCTTATATCATCCTTAGCATTCCCCTATATCCTCTCAAATACTTAAGACACATATTTCAACCCAAATTCAAGTCCCAAACACAAGACCAGTCTTAAGGATTTCTTCAAGGATCTCACCCAGCCTTCAAATCTCTATTAAAGTCTTCTTCAAGAACTTCATAAAAGCTAAGGTATATGGTGTTAAACCATTGGGTCCTTCCACCCATGGTGCCTAAACCCTCTTTTACTTAATAATGCATGATTTAAAGTTGATTTTACATATGGGTCTTGAATATTGAGAAATTTACTGCACAGTGATTTTACGTGAAAAATGGTTGTTTAGGCATGTTTTAAGCTTCAAATCTTGGATCTAACGTTGGAATTGATGAGGGTTTTTGATATGAATATCTTGGGGGTATTGCAAGGTGTTGAATAAAGGTTTTACCATAGATTTTCTTGCATGATTTCATCTCTGAATTGCATGCTCTTTTATCCCTATTACACACCCTAGGGTGTTTGATAAAATGTTCGGTTATAGTTTCTTGAGTAAAATAAGGTCCAAAGCATGAGATATGTTATGAATGATGTTATGATAATGACATGAGCTTATGTATATGTGTTTTCCTACATGCAATATTGCAATGGAGCCTATGATGAATCCTGTATAAAGTGTTGCATAGACTATGTCCAATCTGAGGGGAAAAGAGCCCGGGTAACCATGCGAGGGTTTTATACTTCGTCGCCATGGATTTTTGGGGTGTGACCATCATCAATAATACAAGGGGTTTATACCTCGTCACCATGGATGGCGGGGTGTGACCACCATCAACTATGCGAGGGGTTTATATATCATCACCGTGGATGGCAGGGTGCGACGCCCATCAACCTCCGAGAGGTTTATAACTTGGATGGCTTGCTTGGTCTCATTCTTCACATATGATATTCTATATGAGCATGATATACTTAAGCATGTTTTACTTATGCATTGATCATACATGACATGCTGCTATAAATTCCTATTGTCTATCATTTTGCATTTTGGATTATGATACCTATCCCTTGTTACATTGCATCCCAAATACATAGTACATTCAAACATACTAACGCATACTCATGCCTGTATAATATCACCATGTAGGGACTAGAGCTCCTATTTATTCTTCTTGTGGCTAGATGGATTATTCAAGTTAGCCTTTGGTGAGTCCTCTATTCCGGGGACAAGGACTATTCTCTCACACTATGTGTTAAGATTCCCTTTACTTTATAATATACTTTTGACTATGAGGTGAGCTCGGGTTTATATCTTTGCCCCTGCAATTATCTACGCAGTATAAGTATTCTTGGACAAAGCTATGTATTTATGCTATGAGTTGATTCTATTATCTCTAAACTCTATGTTATGACAAGTTCTCCCTTAGCCTTTTTTTGCCCTTATTTCCATTCTTCAAATGTCGTTTAATTAATTCTGCGACCACGGATGTGTAATGATATGCTATGAGGCTTACTTGGGGTTCTTTCATGTTCCCCATTCGCCAGTCATGGCTAGGACCTAGGCTTCGGTCGTCACAGGGAGCCCCATTTTGGAGAAGTAACCTTCCTTACTGGAGCCCATCCCATTTCATAAAGTATTTCATGCGAAACATCTCCTTGAGAGAGCCCATCCCATTTAGGTAAGAATTTCAAGAGAAAGTGCACTAAATGGATCGACTAGTTTAGCAAGGGTATAACATAATTCTTTGTTAGCACATAGTTCAAGGAAAGTGAGCAAATCCTTCATCTATCGGTGCTAAGTCTAATCCCATGAAATACTTATTATAATAAATAAACTTTAATAACTTATATTAAAACTTGAATTATGAGACGAGTAGCTCTTAAACATACTTGACCTATAAAGGTGAGCCTAACTTGAAACATGAGAATAGATCATTATCAAACATTACCCTTGCATTACCATCAAAGGCTCACAAGAGGTAAAATCTTGAAAATAGGTCTTAACTTCATACTTGGAAAATAGTGGATAATTTCATGAATTCATAACATACTTGATAGCCCATATTCATGATGAAGTCACTTGATTTATAAAACACGTAATTAACTTGAGAATTCTAGACTTAACATCTCACCAAACACTTGGTGGGCATGTATGAGAACATGTTCAAATTATGCAAAATGCAAGAGTGTAGATCATGAAATAGTGAAATCAATACATCTTAGAGTCATGTAAATCAGCCCACCAATATCATGGTAAAACCTCATCATAGGTAACTTGTAAATCATATCAAAACTTTACAATAGTTCATAGATCTCGTAGCTTAAAGCATGTATAGTCTCAATGACAAAGATTAACTCATAGCATAAGATTAAAATATATATTCATGAATAGTCAACAATATTTGATAAAACTCCAACATAAATCATGCTCACATTTCATAATTACAGATTCCCATAAGTAATACAACTTGAAATTTTACAATTTTTACAAAATAGGAAGGTTGGATTGCGAAGTAGCAGTTAGTCAATGCAACTTTCAATGATCATCATGGGTCATCTGGAAACAGTCGTGCTATGTTTTTAAAGATAGGGGTCAGGCTGCGTACATCTGACCCCCTTACCCTGCAATGGGCGGGAGCCTTTGAGGCATTGGGGTAATGTTGTTGTTGTTGTAGGAAAGTTGGACACCATGGGTGAAGGACCTAATGGATGAAACCCACATATCTTGAGTTCGGGTATTTCCTTGATCTAAACTTGACTAAGACTTGGAGCTTGAATGGAGTTCTTGAGATCTGAAATTAATCTTGGGATAACTGAATTTGGATAAAGTATTTGATTAAGTGTTAGAGAGAGTTTTGAAAGTTTCTTGAGTGATATAGAGTTGAAAAATGGCTAAGTATAGGTGTTTTCATGCATATGAGGGCATGAGGCCAAGACCCCAATATCTTACACTAAACATGAAAAATTAAGAAAGTCACAACACTGCTCCATGATAGGTCCGCGTCGTGGAACCATCATGAATAACCACTAGAATTGAAAATTTTTGAAAATTATTTTTTGCTATGGGTCCTCTAAAATCGGGGATATACTAAAACGATCCCAAAAAGTGCCCGAAATTGTGCCTCGAAATGTCCAAAATTTTAAATTCCACATATCTCAAAATCCGTGGATGTATAAAAATTTCAACTTCATATTCTTTCTCAGAGTCTCAAAATTAGGGGGAGAAGGGTCTAACCCTAATTTTAAAGCAACCATATCAAAATTCAAAAATCGCAAAAATGAGATTTAGAAGGGTCAACTTTAAAGGGACATATCTCTTAGCACACAAGAAACTGGGTGGCTCACAAGCTACAAAATTAAAGCACTTTCAATAAGCTTTCCAATACACTTGGCTTTACTTCATTTTGACTTCAGATGAAGGATTTCTGTGCATTTTTTCAGAATTCATTTGTGCAAAAAATGCAAATTCTAGTGAGTAATCTGCATCATTTCTGTGACGCGGACCAGTGTTATTTTGGTCCTATTTTTTTTTATTTTGGTCCAATACTTTCAAGTCTTGGGGCTAAGGGTTGCCATACTTGAAAGTACCTATACTTATCCTTGTTTCACTGTCATATCATCCAAAACATTCCCCAATACTCACTCAAATACTTAGACTCATATTTCACCCTAAATTCCAGTTCTAATGCTCAAGACTAATCTTAAGGATTTCATCAAGGATTTCATTCAAGCTTGAATTATCCATTAAAGTCTCCTTCAAGAGCTTCTCAAAGCTAAGGTATGTTGGTTTCTTTCAGGGTTCCTTTCACCCATCAAACCCAAGCCTCGTTTTGCTCAAATTGCATGATTCAAAATTAATTTACAAATGGGTCTTTCATATTAAGAAATTCACTGCACACTATGTTAAAGCTATGTAAATCTGTGACTGTTTTGCAATATTTTGACCTATAAATCTTTGATCTATTATAAGATTTGAGGAAAGGTTTTGATGTATATTGCTTGAGGGTATTGCAAGGTGTTAATTGATGGTTTTACAATGGATTTTCTTGCATTATTTCATGTCTATATTTCATGGTTTTATAGTAGCATTACACACCCGCCAATTATTTTATAAAATGTCAGGCTAGGTTTTCTTGAAAAATTGAAGGTGTAATACATATCTTATGAGTCGAATGGTGTTAAGATGATTATATGATGACTTAATGATAATGGTAGGGATGTCTATATGAGCTATTTCATTGGAAGGTACCTATGGGGTTACATGTAGATTGTTGGATTCTTATGTTTGTAGTGTTCTTCGGAAAATGAGGAGTTCTTTCTTAATGATTAAAATGTAATGGTTGTATAAGCTAGTTTTAATGATTCCTACCAAAAAGGCCATGCCTTAAGGTAGAGTAGTTAATCATTCTAACAGAACAGGCCACATAAGATAGAGTGACTAATGATTCATATAAAAAAAGATCATATCATAATGTATGGACACCCTACTAAAAAGGTCATACCATAAGGTAGAATAGATAATTGTGCCTACTGAAAATACATATCGTATGGTATGGACACCCTACCAAAAAGGCCAAGTCGTAAGGTAGAATAGCAAATTATGCCTACCGAAAAGATTATATCATAAAGTATGAACATCCCACCAAAATGGTCATGCCGTATCGTAGAAAGACTAAAGATTCTCACTAAAAAGATCATATTGTAAGGTGTGGACATTCTATTGAAAAGGCCATGCATAAGGTTGAATGAATGTTTCCTACCCAAAAGATGATATCATAAAGTACGAGACATCTTATACTACCTACAAAAAGACTATGTCATACAATAGATGTATTTATAACACTTTCTAAAAATGTTATACCGTAAGGTGAATGGGGGTCTTTGGCCCATTTCATGAAGGTTGGTACAAAGGGGTTTGAGTATGTTTCCTATATTGAGTTCATATTCCTTGTTCATGACTCATAAGCATCTCTTTACCTTAAGCATTGAACATGCATGTCATATTGATGTTATACCTACCCTTTTCTTATGATTATGCATTTCCATGATATTGCCTATCCCTTTCTAGCATTGTATCCCACATGCTTAGTACATTAAAATATACTAATGCATACTCTGTGCCTACAGGATCTTACCATGTTTGAACCAAAGCCCCACTTGAGCATCTCAACCTATGTGTCTAGTACAGTTTCACTCAAGCTTGTTGGTGAGTCCTCCATTCCGGGGATGTTGGACTATGTTTCTTATGCTATGTATAGGTATTTCCTTCTTTATTGCTATTTTGACTATGAGGATGAGCCCGGTTACTTTGTCTTGGCCTCGCTAAGTATTTATGTTTAGATATGTTGTTGGACAAGTAGTATATTATGCCTGAACTTTGACTCACTTATGTTATTCAAGATAATTAAATATAAATCTTTCTCTCTTAGTCCCAATTTCCTTTTTCTATGTTTCTCATGTTATTTTATCTTACTTCAGTGAACAAGGATGTGTAATAATATGCTATGAGACTTGTTTGGGGTTCCTTTAGGTTTCTCATTCGCCGATCACATCTATGCCCTAGGCTTGGGTCATGAAAAAGGTGGTATCAAAGCACTAGGTTGATAAATCCTAGGAGTTGAACACATCGCGTCAATTAGAGTCATTCATAGTTGTATTGTGCACCATAACTATGAATAGGATGCTATGAGACGATTTAGGAAATATTTCCCTTCTTCATGGTCTATGTCATTCTTTAGAAGTTACATTTGGCTTTACTCTTTAACCAATGTTCTTTTCTCTTCTAGTTGATCATGTTGACAAATTTAAGTTTTATTATTTCTTTTGGTTGCTAGTGGGCTTCTTGTATCCCCGAGTTATGACATGAATCGTTGGTATTTACCTCTTGATTGGGTATATTATTGCTAGAAAGTCCATAGGTATTGTTCCATGTTGATATTGCATTAGGTCTTGCATTGTGGCTTGTTGGATTTAACATGGTGGATTTTGATGTGGTACCTGGAATGGGATAGTTGCATGCATTTGTGTCTCTTTTGGTGGTAGGACCCATAGAGCTAGAATCCAACTCTGTAAATAACGTGTGCTTGAGTGGGAGAGTCTTGATGTGGTCAAGTGATAGCAAGGGGGTAGGTCTATTTCATGTTTTAAGGGACAATCAATCTCTAAGGGGTTGCATTTATCATGTTGTGAGAATTGGAGGTGTTGAACCTAAGTTGCTTTGTTATAGAATTGTTGGTGGTGGTAGATGAGGCCTTGAATGTCCCTTTCTAATATTTTGTGTTTGAGGTCATGTCTTTGGTTTGACTAGTGCACCAATTATGCCTACAAGTCTCACGAATAAGTTCTTTTAACCCCTATTCTAATAGGCTTATAGTGGTTTTCATGATGATATGATGGTTTGTGTTCCCTAATAAGGTAGTACATGTGAGTCTTTTGAGGGTAGTACAACAAAGTTTAAGGAAGAAGGTTTGATGCTAAATAGGAGGAGTTGGAATTTTGGTTGTAAGGGGTTGCCTTCCTAGGTCGTGTGGAGCCGGGTGATGGCATGAAGGTGTACACTAGTAAAATGAAGAAGCTATTAGACTAGACCTTGACTCCCTTGGCTGTTTGGGGCTTCTTGGGCTTAACGAGCTATTACCGGAGGTTGAGAATAGGTTATTCTCTATTGTCTCTCTTGTGACTTAGTTGACATTAAGTAAGGCAAATGTTATGACTGACATTTTGAATTATGTGAGTTGATAGGTCAGGGAGTTGCTATCTCTTGTGTGATTCTTTTGTGCTAATAGAATTCATGTGTGTGTCCCTGATGGTTTCATAAGTCTATAGTGGCTAGAAGAGATCTTTAAGGATTTCCCCATGTTCTTATTGCATAGGAATCTTTTATTGTGACCTTTGATGAACTTAGCTTGATGCGTTGGAGGTCTTAGGTGGTTTGGATATTTGCATAGCATGCTTTCGATTATTATAGGACCCATAAGGTTTTAATATGATGGGTACGGATGGTCGATATTTTGGTCAACTACAATGAGTTAGTTACTTCTCTAAGGTTGATTTGAGGTTCGGGTTTTGTCCCTTACTGGGGATAGGGGTAGGTGATATCCCTAAGTGTCTTTTTGGACTAGGAGTAAGCATTTAGAATATTGATGGAGTTGTTTGGCGGGCTTATGAACCAGTGATGTTTGTGGCTTTCTTCAATGGGATCTTAAAACCCTACTGTAATATATTTGTGGTGGTCTCTAGTGACAAGGTTTTTCAATTTTTAGAGCATGTGAATCATTTGGGGGTAATGTTGCAAGTCTTAGAGGATGAGAGATTATTGCTAAATATGATAGGTGTGCATTGTGGATAACAAGAAGGTGGTTAAAAATCTTTAAGGATTATGAAATGAGTGTGCATTATTTTTCTCCGGTAAGGCTATTGTTGTGGTCGGTGCTCTAGGTAGCATAGCATGTGTTGTTGATGGTGGCAAGGAGGAGACTAGTGGGTCTATTGGTTTGTTAGATTGGAAGTTTGGTTGAGGAAAGTTGATCATGGTGGTGTGTTATAATTGGTGGTTCCAAATATTCTTGGGTTAAAAGGTCTAGATTAAGCAAGGCCTTGATTCCGCCTTATTAGAGTTGGAAGTTTTGGGTTGAAAAATAGTAGAGTAGAGGTTATCTCCCAAGGGTGAGATGGTAGTTCATGGAAACAAGTGGATAGGCGTGGTTAAGGTTGACAAATGAGTTTATGGTTGTGAGTCCTTTTAGAGTGAAAAGAGAAGTTTGTAAGGATGCATAAGTTTAGGGATTGCCTATGGATAGGGGTTTGGTTAGTCTAGTTCTTCATGCTTCTAGGTTGATGGGATTTGTTGGTGATTATAGTCCTATAGAACTCCTTGAGATTATGGGTGACATGGAGGATCAGTTGGTTTAGAAAGAGGTCCTAGTGGAGGTGTTGGATAGATAAGTGGAGAAGTTGATTTATGAGTATGTAGTGTTTGTCAAGGCCCTTTGGAAGAGTCATATATTCATATGTGTTTCTCAAGGAGCCGGTGTTAGCATGGAGAAGTAATATCTGTATTTCTTTCATTCTATTCAAGCTTATGGTGATACGTTAAGTCCTTTCTATGATTCCGAGTCTTTTTTAGCCCTGTGCCATTCATATGCATCTATGTCTAAGTTGGCAAGTTTATAATGATCTTACACTTAAGTTGAGATTTTGAAAATGGTGTTTTAAAGTTTATTTTTGCATTCTTGTTGGGGCTTATTTTCTTATGATTACTCTTCTCTTGTACGTTTGTTCGACATTCGGGGACGAATGTTCCTTAGGGGGAGATATTGAAACAACCCCCAAAAGTACCCAAAAATGTTCCTCAGAATGCTTGAAATTTTAAATTCCATATATCTCAAAATCCATACATGATATTTAAAATCCGACATCATATTCTTGTTCAGGGGGTCAAAATTTGGGGGAGAAGGGTCTAACCTTGATTTAGAGCAATCGTATCAAAATCCAAAAATAGGAAAAATGCTATTTAGGAGGGTAAATTTTAAAGGGGCATATCTCTTAGCACACAAAGAACTAGGTGGCCCGCGACCTACCAAATTAAATCACTTTGAATTATCTTTCCAACAAACTTGTATTAACCTCATTCTAAGTTCGGATGATAATTTATGCCCATTTTCATAGAACTCATTTGTACAAAAATACAAATTCTAGTGAGTAATCCATGTAACTTCCGCGATGCGGACCAGTGTTCTTTTGGTACTATTTTTTTTAATTTCTATCCAAGACTTTCAAGACTTCGACCTTAGGGTTCCCATACTTGAAAATACCTATACTTAGTCTAATTTTATCCTCATATCATCCTAAACATGTGACACCCCACACCTTACACTACTAGTACAAGTCAAACGAAACATGACATAGTTTGGTCAAATTAGCGCTATTTTTCAAAAGTGCTTAAATCTCGCGTTAATGGGCTATATGTGCGTATAGCGCTTAAGAGGGTCGAGTGTATACATGTTTAGTTCGAATTGAGGAGATTACAGCCTTAAAATCAAGTGAGCGAATTGAGGTGCTTGTAGGACTAAGAAGCTAGCAGGTGAGTCACCTACTTGCTTAGCTCAAAATTGCTAAGTAAACGGAGACGAAACCCGGCGTCGAAATTGTCCAAGTTTGATTATGAATAAAATATGTGTTAAGGGTGTAACTATGGGTTGTTCTTTAACATAACATATGTACTATATTTTCAGCCCAAGGATGATAGTAATAATGGCCCAAAGATATCACATGACTCTTGGAAACTTTAGGCCCAAACCAAGAAGGACAAAATCTGAAAAATTTGGCAGCCCAAGTCCGTCAACTTGGAGACCCATTTTGACCCAAGTTTAATGGAAAAGCTGATGGATATGTAGATTATTATTGTTTGGTGTAATATGGTCAAATGACCAAGAGAAGGTCTGCCAAAGTGGTAATATAAAGAGAGGTTATAAGCAGCAAATATCCATTCACTTTAGTTTGGAAAACATTTCTGCTTTCTCTGAACGTTATTGTTCTTCTTTCTTCACCTTGCAAAGCAGCAACGAAAGAACTTCCAGGGTTCTTATAGAAGATCTATACCTTGAAGGTAGTGGTAAGTTATCTTACATATATTTTTAGTATGGTTTTACTATGAAAAATAAGAAGTATATGTTAGTATGATTATGCTGGAATTTCTGGACAGATTGTGTGCTAAGGAGTCTTGTGCACTTTTCTTGTTAATTAAGTAGTTTTTTTCTTGTTGACTGGCTTTATTATATATTATCACTTAATTATGAAGTAAAGGTTGGTTTTACAGAAGTGTAAAAAGGCTGATTAACTACTGTTACAGTCCACAAAAGTAAGTCGTTATGTGATATCGCAATTATGTGCTTCGTATGAACTTGTGGACTGTTGGGGAGCAAGTTGTTGCTTCACATCCTTAATAATTGATTTGTTGCTGTTATGAAACATATTCATAGCTGGTTGTATGTATAAATAAGTTTGGGTAAATTTGGAATAAGTTTGGAGTTGTCGACGTCGAAATGTAGCGAAGGAAGGTAATGTTATGCTGTCCGTTTTTATATTGTGTGGAATTGTGATGTGTTGTGCTTTGTGGGATGTTGTAAGGCTGTTATCCAATTAAAATAGGCTGTATAGTGTGTGTATATGCTAATGTATGCTATAAAGTACGATTAGGAGCGGAAAGGTAGAAGGAATACGCCCGAGTTTATAAACACCCGCTTGCTGCCCGTGTATCATTTTCTTATGTGATTGAGATGTCAAGATGTATTCATTGGCTTCTAAAGCTAGTTTTATCCTCTATTATATTGTAGATAAGTATTTGGAGGAAGTAAAGGTTATTTCGAGATAGTAACGAGGTAATACAATGAGGTATGTAAGGTTATTTGATTTCGTATCACTTGGCATGAAACATGGCTCTCTCTTGGTATATAAAGGCATTCACCGACTCCGACACAACTATTAACTATGTCTCCACTTTTGTACATGTTCATATGATTCCATATATAGTCACTTTTAAAATTGCATACATACTTGGATACCAAGTTATATGAATTCTTGTTACGGGGGAAAGTTCACAAGTTATTCCAATTCATATGCATTTTATTATTCATGCAATGTACTCTTTTTACAATCATGTTGTCTAGTGTGATTATCTACATGTCACATGTTATGTATACAGTCTTATAGCTTCAATATTGTGGCCACCAAAAGAATCATCTCAAAGGTAATTGAAAGATACAATATACAGTTTGATGGGTGGAGCCCGAGGGGGTTCAATTATGAACCTAGTATAGGGACGATCCCAATACAGTTTGATAGGTGGAGCTCGAGGGAGTTCAATTATGAACCTAGCATAGGGACGATATCAATATAGTTACCACTGATCAGTTTGTCATATGATTATAGCTGTGCACAGATTTTACAGTATAGATTTTATAGTAAAGGTAAAATGATATAAAGAACGTAAAGTACATGATTCCACAATACAACTATGGGTGGTCCCTAAACTTCCACAGATGCATGGTTTCATTTGAGTTTTTACTTTATGTATATAGTATATCCTGTCTTTCATACTCAGTACATTATCCCGTACTGACGTTTCTTATGGGGGACCTGTATTTCATGCTGCAGATACAGGTGCTAGTAAATCTCCCCAGTAGGAGTACAGGATATTCAGCTGCTGTCATCAAGCTCCAGGTTGCTTCAGGGCTTTGTACATGTCTAGAGCTT